>JAIUZE010067230.1:0-45074 GCA_022085475.1 Heliosperma pusillum
TGATGATTATTTTCTACTTGATATGTCACTTTCAATTGTAATAAAAGAGTTGAATGCAAAACAAGGAACAACAATCGTCACAATTATAACTACAATCTAACCGGGCCATTATGGCCTAGTTGGTCCATTTTGATTTTTGATATTGGTCCCACAAATACTTATTAATCATATGCTTAATTATCTTGTATAATTAAGTGTTAATTTGATCATATAACAATTATATGACACAAATAAATGAATAATATGTACTTAACATTTTAAGCAATATTTTACCATTATATCAATATATAATGGGTCCCACAATGCTTAGTTAATTTATTTTACAACTCCTTGTAAATATAATTAACTAATTACCTCTATCTCAAAACCTCAACTAATTTAGTAATTTAACGATTAATTACTAAGTTAAATCTTATTAATCGTATTAAAATAAGATATAAATTTATTAGTCAATTATCGCATAATTGAAAAATAAGTTTAATCGAATTTGAGTTCTTAACTCAATTTCTAACAATTAACTCTCGTACATATCGAATATATGTAATGTACTAATTAACTGTATCGTATACAAATAATAGTTACTATTTGGATTCATGACTTTAGGTGTAACCTTAAAGGGATCAGTTGATCACCGCCGTCATACGACAATAACGTCAAACTCTAGTCAGCCAACCGTTATTGATTTACGTTAATCAACTGACTAATCATATATATAGTCAATAAATATCCCAATTATATTCCTTAATAAGATTTATTATGTGGCGCACTATTGTGGAGGACACCTACTCCAACACTCGTTCCATTCTTCCAACTATCAAAATTTAAGCTCGATGCCTTACAAAATCTAGGCATATACAACACGAATCCCATATAACACCTCGACAAATAATAATAAGCGCAGGAGGTGTAAACAATAAAAACTTCAGCCAATTATTTTTTCATTATATTTTTTCATTTTTTCCATTTTCTTTTCTTTTCTTTTCTTTTTCTTGGCTGACCGAGGAAAACCACTCGATCGAGCAGAACAAGTCACTCGATCGAGGTACATAAACACAAAATCTGCTCGATCGAGCTGAAAGTTACTCGATCGAGGCACTAACAACACTTCTCTTCTTTTTCTCGTAAATACTCCAATCAATGATAACGAGCCAAAAACTGACACTACGGTAGAATATACCTCGACTACTAAACTAGCTCGGCAAGGGTAGGCTCAGTTTAGGATGTAGTTAAGGGCAACAGGCAGATATGGCTTTATGTGGAGTTAATGGGGTTAAATGAGGAAAAGGGAGATGCAAATATTCTCAAAACACGTAATACCGACCACAAACCCAATGCGTGCAGGCAATAAGAAATCAAAACTCATATACAAGCAAATGACACGAGGTGTGGGGAGTAACTACTCTCATTCCTAGATGAACTGGTCATAGATGTCACCAGTTATAGGCTCTAAAATCTCAGAATATATAAGTAGTTTGCCAAAATGTTGAGTCAAGTCTAATAATCAAATTTAAATTCCAAGACAAAATTCATAGTTCACTATTTCGATTTTACTACGTAAGTCAAGAAAGGTGCAAGGAATAGTATAAAATAGACTAGTAGTGCAATTTCATCATGAACAAGACTCCAATCCGACTCAACTATATGCAGAAATAAACGTGATATTTTTGATTTTTTCTAATTAACATGAATTGAAAACGTGAATGCAATACAAATGCAAATGCAGACGCAAAAGGATGACCGAAAGGGATCAGTTGATCACCGCCGTCAAACGACAATAACGTCAAACTCTAGTTAGCCAACCGTTATTGATTTACGTTAATCAACTGACTAATCATATATATAGTCAATAATTATCCCAATTATATTCCATAATAAGATTTATTATGTGGCGCACTATTGTGGAGGACACCTACTCCTACAATCTCCCACTTGTCTGACACAAGTGTGCGTCACCGATTCTCTTGTCTCTTTATCACATCTCCCACTCAACGCAAGGTGTCTTCCAGGTCGCACTTGCGATTGACAATATCTAGAGTGGTTTTCTCGATAGGGAGAGTAACTGTCTGACCGGAAAATCTACCATAGATCTCTTTCCGAGCGTGGCCACGCATTTACAGTAACTTCTCCTCGAGTGGCCTAAAGATGTTTTTACCCAACTTGGGTGGACAATTCCCGTTGATCCATCTACTCTGTATAATGCAGATCACCATGATCCAGAAAAAGTTCATCGACCTCCTTTTACGGCACGACCTAGAACATCAACCAAAACCAATCGGAAACTGCACCGACTCAGATAGACGGTCGCCAGTCAAAAGAATCGACTTATAGGAATAAGATAGAAGACCCTGCCACGACCAGGCATCAATTAATTGAATTTAAGGGTCTTCAATGTACGTCCGACAGAGTGTCATCAGCTCTGTCTATGTAAACGACCAGTCATTCCATGACCCATGGTTGCCTAACAACCATCGATCTGACTTACAATCTAGTCATTCGAGACGTCACTTCAAATGAGTGAATGGACAAAATACTAAGTTAGTCCTGCTTCAACTTCAATTGGGTTCAACCTTTCTTTCAACCAATTCGGATAAACAAAGTATTAAAATTTAGTCAAACTAAATAAAGGAGTTTTTAATGAAACTCTAACAATGAATGCGATTATCAAATATTTGGAAAAAATGATACGCTATCAATAATTTCATATCTTATAATCTTTAGCAATTCAGGTACATATTTCAATCCCCATTGAAATGATATGACTATCATGTTCAGCCTGCAAAAAAGCATGGCTAACGGATTAGCAATACTTGCATCTTTCCCATCATTCTGATTGCTATTTCTTGCTACGAAGCTCATATTACATAAAACTTTCTAAGTACGTGTCTAGATTTGAATCTAGACTTAGGACTCTTGGCCTAAAGGTAGCTCCCACTGTTTTACCAGTATAATGGGATAGGATATACAGCTATATGAACTATTTCTAGTCCCTCCAATACTGTCGAATCCAAGCTATTTTCATATGCATCATCATATGACGCAATGTACTCCATTTCCGTTGTTAAATCCGCAATGATAAACTGCCTGGAACACTTCCAGCGGATACATGACATTTATATTTGAAAATGTCACTCCTACTTGGAACCTTTCCAATAGTATTTTCTGTTTGGAACTCTTCCAACAGATAAATCTTCTATGAAACACAGCCAGTTCGTGATTTCAAATCACCTTGATTAGTTTGGAAACTGAAGTCTGTGTAACCCTTACACGCAACTCATTTTAAACTCCAAACACATGGAACATATCTTTGAGTCCTTCGCAAGTACTAAGGATGTTCATTATGGCTATCAAGTGACTTTCACTTGGATTTGATTGCAAATGATTCATCATGCTCAAAGCATGCGAAATGTCGGATTGAGTATACATCACTGCGTATATATAAATGAACCCGCAGCGGAAGCAAAAGGAATCAAATTATGAAATGTGTTCAACTTCCTTGAACTAGTCAAAGATCTTATCAATATAAGATTTGACTCATGCTAATCTCCTTTTAGATTATCTCCATAAATCCAGATATCTAAAAGATGTATTCTACTTCTCCAAAATCTTCCATCATCTAAAATGATCAATATGTCTCCACATATAAGACTGATGAAAACCATATTACTCCAACTAAACTTCATGTATAAACATAATTCCTCGAGATATCGAGAAATATTTTATGACATGATTGACACACTAATTCCAACTCTTTAGTGCTTACTTAAGACATCCTCTTAAGCTTGCAAATTAACTTAGGATAGTTAGGATCTACGAACCCACAGGTGAATATAAAATATACTACCTCTTCTAGAATCGTATTCAAGAAGGTGGTTATTGAGATCCAGTTGGCATCATACTATTATGATATGCTGTAATCGCTAAGTATATTCGAATGGATCAAAGAATTAAGGTTGGTGCAAAACTCTTTGCCTACCAAGTTATCTTTGAAAACATTTTAATGTTTATCCATGCAAATTTCGATCTAAAACTAATTACATTGAAGCGGTGTTACTTCTTCAAGTAAAATTTACCAGGTCACATACCTGACCATCATGCATGGAGTCCATTACGAATCGTATGACTCTACGCCATATCAAGAAGTTGGGACTAAAAACAGTCTTTTATAAGTCGCATATTAGAATTCATCACTATAAAGGAGCGATAAAATTCCACCTGACCTCCTAGGTTCCGAAGAAACAACTACTGAACAAGCAATGAGGAAAACTTTTTCCGGCTCAGTTTGTGGCTCTTGAAACATTTTATCCCACTCTGTCTTATCAAGAAATAATCGTATTTTTATTGAAAGACAGCATCACGAGTCACAAACGCTTTGTTCTCGTGGTCAATGTGGGATTATTGAGCACTTGTTTCATTCAAATAACTTATAAATTAGGTACGCTACCTACCCATATCGTATATGGAATGAAATCAGACTGTTTAAATGTGCTATGATATGGTGGGAAAAGAAATAGCAGACAAAAATATTAAGATCCCAAGGTTAGTCAAATGGCTCATTTTGACTTGATAAAGACAAAACCATATCGTATAAGGTTCTGTTTCTCTATCCAACAACACCTTATCTAATAATGTGTGTTAGAGAAGTTAACTTGTCAAACCATTTCACAATACTTTTGGTGAAAATCAAAGTCAATACTTAGATATTTATAGTTACGATATAGTCGTAAGTCCTATATCTAATGTTCTAGTGGTTAACTACTTCACATTTAAGCTCTTTGAACTTTTCAAAGATTTCTCATAGCACCTCATTAAGTAGAATCAAACATAATATCTACTTAAATCGTCGGTCAATCAAGTGAAGTAATCATTACCATCTCTGGTTGTGTTTGTTATTGGACCACACGTATTCTTATGTAATGGGGCCAATAATTTACTAGTTCGATTTCCTTTGCAACAAAAGGGCACGAATCATCTTGCCTTGAATACAAGATTCGCACGCACCATAAGATTCAAAATCAGATGGTTTAGGGATAGTTGTCAATACTAGCCTCTTAATGTGTTACACAATCCAGAATTAAGATTAGATAAGGGTCACCAATTTTGAGCCTTTACAATCTATATGACAAGTAATTACTAGTTTAGGTCAAGAATATAATTACCTTTGATTGGTAGGGGATAACCATTGACCAAGTATAGGCATAAAAAGATACAACATTTGTTCTATTCAAAAAATGAAACAATTGTGTCGTACACAAAAGTGGATACTATATTCTTTATTTAGAGGTTATGTACATAATAACGTTTATTAAAGTATACCTCTAAATCCAAAACTAGATTGATTACATTATAACTTTTATCTGTCTCTATAGAAATAAAACTACAATAGTTATATTTCCCTTGTAGGTCGACATTTAATTATGGTTAGTCGTCACACGAATCATTATTATATGCATTGAATACATTGATGAAAACCATAGTGGATATCTAATACCCAAAAATATTTGCATTTAGCAAAATAAATGTCGATCATACAGATATTATGGGTGAAAAATTACACCCTATTTCTAACTCTTTAGAAAACTTTGGGAAGATTCTTATCTTGTGTCCTACACTGTAAAATAGAATCGTCAAAAGTTGGGTTCGACACCTTGCTTGGGTTTTGACTTTACTATTCAAAATAGTCTTGCCTTTTTCCCTTGCCTTGTGTCAAAGTCGAGCCAACCTACTCTGGAACCTCGTCTTAACAATTAAGAATATAAACATCATTCTTAGTGCTCCCACTCACTTTCATGAATCTCTACTTAGACAAGTATATTGAAATTATTGTGAAGACTATTCTTCATTTCATTCATGGTTTTACCTTCAAAAGGATAAACTTTTCATGAAGTGATTACGGTATTTGGTTGTTCACGATTTCAAATAAATCGATTAACCTAGTCATCCCAACTGATTTGGCCTCTTTTGAGGTAAGCCTCGATAAGGAGTATAATGACGACATACCAAAATACAAATATTTTCTTTTGAGCAAAAATTTGATGTACCATTGTTATAAGAAGGCGTCACAAAATATTCAAAAACGCCTTTGACTAAGTGTGACTTATTCATTTACTCTTCCTAAGAGACATTTGCAATGGTGAATATGAGGATCAAAAGATACAATTCATTTTGTCTTTAGCTACGGTGGTTTAAATGGAGATCGCAATCAAAAATGCTACCATATAAAATAATGGAAATCTTTTCCACGATTGAACGGATTTACAAGTTCATAGAAGAAAAATAATTGTCATTGCGCGAATAAATATCAACGGAAAATAAACATTCATTGCTTATATATAATTTACTTGTAAAAACAATTTTAAACAAGTCACTCATATAATGACCCCTCACGAAATTATATAAGTGATTCCAAGACCAATCTTTAGACAAAAATAGTCATCGCATGCTACCTTTATCTAAAAATGGTAAGTCTATACTTGACTAATTCTACACTTAGAACTCTTGGTTGACGGATTTCAACTAAATCCATCTCCTAGTCCCAAGATAACGCTTATCTCATTGAGTCCAATCCAACTTTGGCTTGTGATCGCATCACCCTCTACTTACCCGAGGTAAAAAGGGACCCACGAGCGTGGTAGCCCTAATGAACACGGGGCTCATAGGTGTTACTAATTGGTAAGGCTAAATCTCAATTTTTTAAGTATGTGAGAGATCTTGTCAATTTTGTTATTAATTCCCTATAAGCGAACTAAGTCGGTGAATTGTGAATAACGTTGAATTGACAATCACGGTAAAATGCATGTGTGACGATTTTGGCATGAGCAAAAATAAAGCAAGCAATCAAGCAACAATAAAATCCTAGTATGGCCACCTAGCTAATCAAATTAACTAGATAGTTACAAATTCGGAAACCAACTCCTTTGGTCCCTTGCCTCTTCACTTGGAACATCTTCCAAAATGGCACCGTCTTTCGGGAGTCACCGGTCTTCATAAAAATAATTACAAATATACAAATATACAAATTCATATTATACATTTATTCTATAAAATGAAATTATTAAATTATACAAACCGGCGATACGAGATCGCAATAAAATTACAACCAAACCGTTATTCCCTTACATTACGGGTAATAACGATAAAAATAACTAGGCCATACTAGGTACAAAATTTGCATAAATTATTAAATAAATGACATTCATTCATTCAAACATAAATTAAATAAATTGCTGCAAAATTCATGCCAAAATCGTCCTAAATTCAATTCATGCTCATTGTAGCTCGATTTCTTCCGGGATTCATTGATTTTTAACCATTAAAAATCAATATCAACATTTAAATCGCATTTAAATTCAAACTAATTAACTAAACTGTTTTAGAACTCAAAATTAGTCAATACTAATTTTGTTGGTCATTAATTAGATCGATTTGATTTCATTTGCTAAATATTACGGTTTAATCATAACGATTATGAAATAAAACCAAAATAAAATATAAACATCATAAAATTTGAAACCAAAAATTTTGTACATTCTGGAACAATTCCAGGAACTATAAAAAAAAAAAAAAATATTTGCTCAAAAAATTTAACTTTAATTTTATGAACAAATAGCTTTGTATTTAATGGTTTTATCAAATAAAAACATTAGATATAGTAAAACAGTGAAACAAATTATGAAATTTCACCAAGAGTATCAACATCAGAATGTTAAATGTACAAAAAATTTTCAAGACCAGAAATGGACGTTTAAATTTTATGAACATTATAATCTCATATTATCGACTTTTATCGTATAAAAATCAATAAACATGCAATACATAAGTAAAAATCACGAAATTTTACATACAATATTTAAGAAATGCATGTGAGATCATATTAAAATTTCATGGCCAGAATCAACATGCAACTATTTTTAGTTAACTTTTAACTCATAAAATGCATGTTAACTCGGTTTAAACGCCAAAAATCTAAGTAAATAGCAAATTAATCTTTGATTTATTAGTTATCTTATAACTTTAACAAAAATGTCCAAAATGAACATGCATGCTACAAGCTAGCTCTAATACCAATTGAAAGTCCATAGACCTTAATTAGACTCCTCTAATTAATTACTAAATTACTTTTTAATTTAGTTTATGATGATCTATGTAACATGCATGCAAATATAAAGACATTTATATAAAAGAAGAAATTTCCTCACATTGATATGAAAATTATATGGGCACAACAAGAACTCCTTCTTGTTGTTCTTGAGCTATAAATATGGATGAACACAAACTATCTCCAAAGTAGAAGATCTCCTCTAAGTTGCACCAAGATTAACCCAAATAATCTACCCTTATTATTAACTAGATAATAAGATAGATATTATTCTACTAATATGATGACTATATTACTACACTAGTAATACTTAGTAAATATTAGTATTTGAGAGTTTATAGTGAGAAGAAGAGTTTTAGAGAGAAGTATGACAATTGCACAAAATGAAGTAAGTGAAAAATGAACACAATTGCCCATTTTTAAAGCCATTTGGCCGGTCACTTTAGTCCATAAAGGACTCTTATTTTGCTTGATTTGTTCACATGCATTTGTGTGGAGTGTTGTAGTATATATGATGATTATTTCTACTTGTTATGTCACTTTCAATAAGTAACTAAAGAGTAAAAATAAGAACAAAATCATCACCCTTGTAACTACATCATAACCGGCCACTTTTGGTTTAGTTAGGTCCATTTTGATTTTTGATATTTGTCTCACAAATACATATTGATCATATGGTTAATTATCTTGTATAATTAAGTGTTAATTTGATCATATAACAATTATATGACTCAATTAAATAAATAATATGTACTTAACATTTTAAGTAATATTTTACCATTAGATCAATATATAATGGGTCCCACAATGCTTAGTTAATTTATTTTACAACTCCTTGTAAATATAATTAACTAATTACCTCTATCTCAAAACCTCAACTACTTTAGTAATTTAACGATTAATTACTAAGTTAAATCTTATTTAATCGTATTAAAATAAGATATAAATTTATTAGTCAATTATCGCATAATTGAAAAATAAGTTTAATCGAATTGGAGTTCTTAACTCAATTTCTAACAATTAACTCTCGTACATATCGAATATATGTAATGTACTAATTAACTGTATCGTATACAAATAATTAGTTACTATTTGGATTTCATCCTTTAGGTGTGCCCGAAAGGGATCAGTTGATCACCGCCGTCAAACGACAATAACGTCAAACTCTAGTTAGCCAACCGTTATTGATTTACGTTAATCAACTGACTAATCAAATATATAGTCAATAATTATCCCAATTATATTCCATAATAAGATTTATTATGTGGCGCACTATTGTGGAGGACACCTACTCCAACACCAAGGGTATAAGAACAAATTTAGCGACTTCTTGGTTTGACCAAAGCTGAGGTAGACCCTATTGTGACCTCAAAGAGTGTCCGCATGCATGATTATTTGAATCAATTTATAAATAGGGAAGACTCTTCTTTATCCCATTTGGCGAGGCGCAGGGCCTTTGGGTTTTGCCTTTTGCATGGTTACATTTTCCAAGGGCACATTGACAAGAAGATGAGGGGAGA
The DNA here is from genome assembly GCA_022085475.1 of Heliosperma pusillum. NCBI lineage: Eukaryota > Viridiplantae > Streptophyta > Magnoliopsida > Caryophyllales > Caryophyllaceae > Heliosperma > Heliosperma pusillum. The sequence goes on from JAIUZE010067230.1 coordinate 9,616, forward strand.
CCCTCTTTTCTTGAGCTTGGTGGAGCAAATGGAGCCGCGCAAGAGCCCAGCTTGTCTTTGCCTAGGAGAGATTATCCCTATAATAGAAAGGCAAACCGCGAGCTTCCCTATCTGGGGAGTCTCGTCGTCTTGCAAGTAAGAATATGTGCTTTGTTTTTTCGTTTACTTTTTCTCTCTTTTTTTTGTCTGTTTTTTGTTCTTTTTTTTTTTTGATATTCTTGCTTGCGTGCTCCAGATATGGTTAATGGAGCGCTTGCAATTGAATGAGCCCCCAGTTGATGTGCGCGGATACCGTGCTCAATCCATTACCATGAGGACTAGGCTCTATATGGTAGACATCTTCAGAAGTCCCAACTACTAGGAAGATAAATAGAAAGGTGAAGGTGGCCCTTTGATCCGATGGACTGTGCCATGGTGGCACCTTAGGTTTGTGACTGGGGTGTCGTCGTTGGATCCGACTCGATCACTTCGCGTTCCTGGCTTGAAATTCATGGTATGTATTTTCTGGAAAGAATGGTAAGGCAAGTGCATCTTATGCAGAGGATCCCGAAACTTGATACCATTTCCCAGACTGCCTTGGCCCATATGGGAGAGCCTTGTAGGGAGTAGGCCGCGAGATGGGTACAAGGAAATATGTGGTTTATACCCATTCCTGGTAGCTCCCTATGGGTATCCGACTCATATATGCGATGGAGGAGACCTAGTACTCCTGAAGAGCGGGAGAAGGTAAGAAAGCGCGAGCCTCTGGACTGCATGATTTATGAATTTGGTAAGAAGAGGTCGAAATACTTGAATGAAGGCGAGGAGGAAGCCGGACTCCTAGTCATGCATCCAGCGAAGAGGTCGAGAACTAATCCTTCTGCTAGGGGAGTGATTGATAAACACGGTAAGGCTAGACCGCGAGAAAGACCATTGGTAATTAGGTTTGAGGTGACGCAGAAGCGTCCACCTCGTGGTCGAGACAAAAGGTGCGATAAAGGCAACGGCAAGATGGAAGAGTAGCCGTAGTCAGTTTATATTATGTAGTATTATTATTATTTTTGTGCTGTAATAAATGATGGTGGGATTTTAGAATCTTAGCCTTAGCTTTTTATTTCAGCATTTCTTTATATATGAAATATTATTATTATTTTTGGACAATGAATAAATATTTGAGTTAGTTAAGAAATTAATGGATTTTCCTTTCTTTATTATTCTTATTGAATTTCAAGTGCAAATGCAAATATCCTTCTATTCACATTTAAAAATAATAGTTGGATTGAATCCTGGGAAGGATTGCCTACGTATTCATTTAGAAAAATGAAATAAAACCTTGCGCGTAGTTCGAGAAATGTAAAAGAATAATTGTTCGAAGCAAGAGCTTGTAATGAACTTAGAAAAAGGTGGCGTGTGCCTTGCTTACTCCTAAAAGAAGTACAATTCGATTTATTTGATGACATGTGGATTATCCAAATGTCAAAATGCAAGAGCATGACGACATTTAAGTTCAACTGGCTTGGGGCCGGTTTTATTCCGTGTGGCATGAGCGACACATGGATTTGCGCGAGATGCGCTTCCTAGTGCATGCTAAGGGTAGTATCGTTTCAACTGGTCTAGGATAAGGCGTTGAATGATGATGAGTGATCTTGTATTTGGCTAGCAACTGTTCAGTCTCTGCTTGGAAGTGTGACCCATTGTCACTGATGATTTCATGTGCGGAACCATATCGACAGATGATATTGGTTTGTATGAACTTTCCCACATTTTTAGCAGCAAGACTAGTGTTGGATGCTGCTTCAACCCAGTTGGTGAAATGGTCGATAGCTACCAAGATGAAACAGTGACCTCGTGTTCCAGCTGTGGTGATCTTTCCGATGATGATGATTCCCCAAGCTGAAAATGGCCAAAGAGAGGTCATGGTGTAAAGCAAAGAGGGAGGAACATGCTGAACATTCTCAAAGATATGGCAATTGTGGCAGTGTCTGGCGTACTTAATAAATCTGACTCCATAGTCGTCTAGTAATATCTCTGACGTGTGATTTTCTTTGCCATCATGGCCCCGCTAATGCGAGGACCGCATTCTTCATCATGTACTTCTTCCATTACTTTTCGCGCATGTGAACGATCAAGGAAACACAAGACGATAGCAAGAGGTGTTCTTCTGTACAATTCTTCTTGCAGAAGGAGGCATTGAGAGGCTAGTAAGCATATGGCGCATTGTCCCCTCTTATCTATCTCGGGTGGGTATGTACCGTTGAGTTTGAAGTTTAGAATGGCGTGGCACCAGGATTCCTCTGGACTCTCTTCTTCATTCGTAAGTTGGTACACATAGGCCGGTTCTGACTGTCGATCGATGCGCAGAGGCATGATCTCGTGACCAGGTTGATTATCACGGAGGAGTTTGAAGTTTAGAATGGCCTGGCACTCGAATATTCTTAATGCCTAGAATAACTTCCACTTGTAAACCAATAAGGCAAGCTTTCTATTCTGCTACGTTATTTGTCACCACGAAGTCGAGTTTAACGGGTAATGTTGTATGCTCGCTTTCAGGAGAAATGAACAAAACTCCTACTCTGAAACCTCTTAAATTTGATGCACCATCAAAGTAAAGGTCCTAGGAGCCTATACAGGTTTGTAATATATGCTCGTCTGGAAATGACCACAGATCTATTGTTTGGGTGTTTTTGATAGGATTCTCTTTCAAAAACCTCGGCGATGGCACGTCCTTTTATGACTTTCAGAGGTACCTATTTGAGATCGAACTCTGAGAGCAATAAAGTCCATCTTGCTAGACGTCCGTTTAGGACGGGTTTCTCGAAGAGGTATTTGATGAGGTCCATTTTGGAGTACACCTTGACCGAGTAGCTAAGCATGTAATGACATGGCTTCTTTGTTGCCCACACAAGAGCGAGGCATGTCTTTCGAGAGGTGTGTATTTGAACTCATATTCTAAGAACTTCTTACTAAGGTAGTAGATGGCTCTTTCTTCTTTCCTGACGGTTTGTGCGAGTACAGCCCCCATGGCTGTTTCTGTGACTGTGAGATATAAACCAAGAGGTTGATCTCGTTGGGGAGGCATTAACACTTGTGGTTTTGCTAATATCGGCTTTGATTTTGTCGAATGCCTTTTGGCAATCATCATACCACATGGTATGATCTGCTTTCTTTAGCTTTTTTAAAATAGGTTCACGGATCATAGTGAGTTTCGATATGAACCGACTCACATATTGTACTTTCCCAAGGAAACTTCTAACTTCCTTTTCTATTTGGGGTTGTGGCATTTCCATTAGGGCCTTGATCTTGGATGTATCAATTTCTATTCCCCTATGCCTGACGACTTGTCCTAGGAGTTTACCTGAAATTACTCCGAATGTACATTTCTGAGGGTTGAGTCTCATGTTGTATTTGCACAATCTGAGAAAGAACTTGCGAAGATTATCGATATGCCCTTTCCTGTCTTTGGATTTGACAATCATATCATCTACGTATACATTCACTTCTTTATGCATCATGTCATGCAATAATGTAGTTGCGGTCCGTTGGTACGTAGCTCCAACATTAATTAGGCCAAATGGCATAACAGTGTAGCAGTATGTGCCCCATGGCGTGACTAAAGCTGTTTTATGCATGTCTTCTTCAGCCATTTTGATCTGGTTATACCCGGCATACCCATCCATGAAGGATAACAATGCGTGATCTGCTGTGTTATCGACCAATATATTGATATGCGGTAGAGGGAAGTCATCTTTGTGACTTGCTTTGTTTAGGTCTCTGAAATCAACGCAAACACGGATTCGTCCATCCTTTTTGGGTACGGGAACTACGTTAGCCACCCAGTCATAATACTCTGAGACTTTGATGAATTTGGCCGTGAATTATTTGTCGACCTCTTCTTTGATCTTAGGAGCCCATTCGGTCCTCATTCGACGGAGCTTCTACTTTACAGGTTTGAAACCTGGCTTGATCGGAATTCGGTGCTCTGTGATATTTCTGTCGATCCTTGGCCCGTCTTTGTAAGACCAAGCGAAAACATCTTTGAACTCATGTAGAAGGTCTACCAAATTAGCCCTCTCATTCGAATTCAAGGTTGTCCCTAACCTAAGTTCTCGGAGTTTTAGTTCGGTTCCTACGTTGATGGGTTCAGTGTTTTCTATGACTGGTGCCCCTTTCCCCTCTTGTAGTATTTCCTTGATTATATGGGGAGGTAATTCAATCGAGTCTAGGTCTGGATTATCCTCATTGTCATCATAAACAGAATTGCATTCAGAAAAAGACAAGGAGTAAGCAGAATCAGATTTATTCAAATTAAATTTTGAAAACAACTGAAACAAAGAGGCCATCTGTTCAGTAGTCAGAGGCGGTAAAGGAATAGCTGCTGGGACATTTCCCAAACTGCTGCTATTGTTAGATGCTAAGGTTGGAGAAATAAAGGGATGGAGGATGACAGAAGGAGGAGACTCTCTAAGAACTTCGCTAGACTCTGACTCTGACTCTGACTCTGACTCTGACTCGGACTCGGACTCGGACTCGGACTCGGACTTGGACTCATACTCGGACTCAAATCCGTCAAATGTAGCTTAAGTAGTCTTATGGGTAGTAAAGTCGCCCGTCCAGGATGCAGAAGGTGTTCAGCTTGTTCTTCATTTCTTCCTCCAAATTCGTCATTATCCTTCCTAACTCGAACCACCACCGATGTCATGCCTTTGTTGCACTACTGCCGAAAGTAGCGTCCTATTCACATCTGGGTAGTATGTGCCCTACCATAAATTCCTTACAAGCACCGACTCCAACTACCAATGGGGACTCGTCTGTGCTGTTAAGGGTTATGGGTTCAGAGGAATTCCTGATGAAATTTGGATACCGTGCAGCTAAACTTTCTCGAGCTTCTTCTAACTCTCGCTATATCTTGATGTACCAGGACTGGAGTCTTTGTTCTTTCATGAACTGGTTCATCTCTTCATCCTTTGACTTCTCTTCCTCAGTCTTTTGAAACTTGACCGAGGTGGCCTCTTTGGAAGGTACTTCGTTGGAGATGCTCTTGAAAGTAGAAGAGTCACTCATCCTTTTGACGCGGTTGAATTTGGGTATTTCTTCTTGAACCCGTGGCGCGATTGCATTTTTGGTGAGACATATATCATCTTTTTTATTGTTTCCATCCTTGTTAACCTCATTCTTGTCTCGAAGAACGTATAGAATACACTCAATAGCGATGTGTGGAACAATCCACGTAGACTGTCCCGATATAAAACCCGCTGAAATGACAAATGGGTTGGATTAGATGAGATACGTCAACATTGTTTTCGACGTATGCCTTATCCGCATTGTCGAGCATGTTAATTTCATCTTCAAATGGGGAGATAAGGTGCGAGCAATCCAAGGTGGATTCTTCATTCCTGATCACTAGAATTCTAAGAGGATTCTTAGTGTTGTGAGGTTTGCCTCCTAGAGGTAGGGTTAGACGACTGTGTTCAATCGTATCTTGGATGACATGTTTCAATTTGAAACATTTTTCTGTATTGTGCCCTTTCCCCTATGATAGTCACAGTAAGCATTCTCATCCCATAATTTACTCATCTTTTCTGGATCAGATGTAGCTCCTATAGGCTGGAGTTTGCGTTGTTGAGTCAATCTTTTTAAGGCACTTGAGTATGTGTCGCCGATGTTGGTGCACTTCCTTTGAGGGTTGTTCTTTTTAGGTTCTTCAACAAGGTTGATCTCATCGGTTTTGTTAGTGGAGACGTAAGGACGACTCGTTGAGCCTTGATACTCGCGACCTACTGTTTTAGACAAGAGTCCCTTTCGGATGTCGTCTTCGATTCTCGTCCATAGCGCAGTTAAGTCTTTAAAAGACTTTATATTCTGCTATCTTAGGTGGTTTGCATAGATGGGACTTAGATTATCCACGAAAGTTTCCATAAGAGTGGGCTCATCTGGACGTTCGGCCAATTGGGTACTAGTCTTCCTCCACCTACTGAAGAAGTCGGTGAAACCTTCCTTCTTATTTTGGGTAAGAACCTCCGGGGTACGCATGTTAATTTGAATTTCTGAATTTTCTGCGTATTGCTTGGAGAATTCAATTGCAGCATCATCCCAAGTTGCAATATTCTTGTGATCTAGAGAATAGAACCATTGTTTGGGAATGGTATAGAGAGATGAAGGGCATGAGAACCCTTTGAACCACATCCGTACTTTCAACAATGGTTCTATTCTCTAGATCACCCCTTCTATTCGTTTCTTATACTTTCATTTATAATAGTTCGCATGGTTCGTTTATCGTATAAATTTACGTAATAGCATTAAATATTCATATTTAGAATATATGATATCCCATTCGCTTATATCACATGTTTTATGACGGTTTTTGTTATGTCCCCCTTTTGAGTCGATTTTACATATGTTATGATTTGAACACTAATTGTTAAGTGCTATGAACTCTTATTCCCTGGCTATATCTCCTCGCTCATTAGACTGGAATGTCGGAACGAGGAGATATATCCCAAATGCTTGTGTGAATGTTTTAGTGGAGATATGACGACGTTGTTAGGAGGCGAACGCTATGCATTGATCGACCCGGCCATCAAATGTCGTATCTTTGCAAGGTGGTGTCATTGCACGTAGCGTACCGCTTGTTTATCATGCTTGTGCTCTTTCCGCCTTTTTCGTGAAGTTTGAACGAATTTGGGGTACTCGGCTTTTGTGTTTGACCGACTCTTGGATGCGAAATGTGTATCGCATGTCGAATCGAAAAATGTTATTTTGAGAGTCTGACCAGGTTTAGACTAGGATCGGATATTTATATCGTCACCCTACCAGGAGGAATTGAGTCTACATATACGAAATGTTAACCGTGTATGCGTTCAGGGAAATGTTTATCCCGTGGATGCGATTTTAATCATACTTGCTATGTACATGGTGCTAGTGCGTGTCATTAACCGTGAGAGATGTTGTCACCGTATTCGTACGTTTGGATGGATGGTTATATGTTGATTATTTGTGACCGTTGGATGACTTGGCGTGGTTTAAATGTCGTGTCTCCAGCTTATCAAGTATATGCCGCTATCGGTGAGATGCAAGCCCTAGTGAGTATATAGTTGCCTAAGGGTGTTTTCCCCGAGTTTGTCTATAATCTGATGCTTATAGTTTATACGTCGAGTCTCTATCTTATCAAGTATATGCCACTAATGGTGAGGTGTAAGCCCTAGTGAGTATATGGTTTCCTAAGGGTGTCTTCCCCGAGTATGTCTATAATCGGATGCTTACAATTTTGTGCCTCATGCGCCTATATCTTTATATATTAAAATGCCTATTTATCCTTCTAGTAACTCACATGTATATATATATATATGTATGCTTCTACTTGTCTATTACCGTTTAAGTATGTTATTTGTGATATGGCTGGGAGAACCCTGGAGTTACTCGCCACTGACTGTGGCGTTCATGTTTTCATGGATGAACAGGTTGCTTGGATGGATTGTGCTTGTTTTTGGGTTCGGGTGTGAGCTAGCGGGCGTTGGCCTCGACGATTCACGCATATACGTTTCTTAGCTAGTTTTGCTAAACAACTTTGATATTTGATAACGTTTTGAGAGACTACGTCTCTTTGTAGTATATTATACTTTAGCTTGTAATTATTTGACATACCTCATACTTTTATTTTGGCATGTTAAAAGTTTAAAAAATATCGTATTTTCCGCTATATAAATTGCATGCTTTTTATGTTTTATTTCCGCTATCGCAAGGGTTGTCACAGTTGGTATCATAGCCTAAGACGCTTTCGACGGACACACGTGAACCCTAAACTTAAATTACTTGACCTTGAAATAATAAATGAGAGATGGGTAGACTTAAGGACCTAAGATGGTAGTCTTTTGTGTACTTGATGCTTGTTAGGTTCTAACTTGTCTGTTGATTGTGTTGAGTTATGTTACCCTTGTTTGTATCAACCATCTTGAGGTGGACCGTATGTTGGCAAGAAGAAGTAATCTTTGGCCGAAGATTGAAGATCGACGAGCCTGTTTTAAGTATACTTCTCCCTCATTGATGATCTCTCCTGCCTTTAGTGTATCTTTTCCTATTTCTTCTATCTAGGTGCTTATTTCACTTCCAACTTGTTTGCCTCTTGGAAATTACTCTTGATAGTTTCCTCCATCTTTCAATTGGTATCCTTACCTTTCTCATGTAACATTTTTGTGGATGCCATACCCATTTGTTTGTAGTATATAAACCATGGTCGGAAGAATTTTGGACCTTGTGGAATCTTAGTGTTGATAGAATGAATTTGGGATTTGAGGAAAATGGTGTTGATTTAAGTTCACCCCATAGTGGTGAGAGTTTGTATCTTTGAGAAGAGTATGGTAAGATAAGTTTGATGATTTTAATGCTTGATGTTTGCCTTGACTAATGTGTGGATAGCTCGTGGTATTTGATGGTGTAAGGTTGAATGAGTTGGCTAGGACTCCTTAACCCATTAGTGATTTAATCTTTTGAACTTAGGAGTTTAGTAATATTAGAGTGTCTGGAGGATCATACCTAAGTTGGAGCTAGTTGTTCTAAGTGAGAATATTTGGATGATACCTTGAGTTGTGAAATGCCCTTGAGACTATGTGACTTTTTTTGATTTTCTAGTGTGTACTTTTGGGTATATGCTTGGTGGAAGAATTCTTGGCTAAAATTCTTGGATTTAAAAATATGATCTTATATCATGGTATCGGAGACTTGGTTTAGGTAGTAAGTCGTCATGATAGATTAAACCATGTTACTTAAAGATTATGGACATGAGTGAAATCTGATTAGATGAGCTATGACGGTGATGCCTTAGGATGTTGATGATGACATTTTGTTCTCTGTTCTACCTTGTGGGCCATAGGAGTTGAAAAGATATTTGTATAAAGAATTCCTTGTTAGTTCTTTGGTTTTGAAACTGCAATAGGAGTTCAATGCCAAGCTCAAAGACAAGACCAGCCAACCTCTGATCAGTCCAACCATGATCCAATATCAACCTCACCCTATGTCAAAAACTATCTTAATGCTTTGTATAGTCCAGGCCCAAGCAAACAAGCCATGACACGAGCCATTGATAGCCATGACACGAGCCAGGGGCAGCCAAGACACAAGATAGACTCACAAAACAAGCCAACAAAACCTCAGGAAATTCAGTCAGCAGCAGCACCTTGGGGAGGGTCTCAGGGTAACTTCCAAGCTTAGGAACTTCAAACCAACTATGGGGCTTGGTTCTAGGGAGGGTCTACTAAATTTTTGTCCAGGGAACCTTCCTCAGAAAACGCCAGGAACACCTCTCAAAACAAGAGCCAAGTTCACCAGTCCAGTTCTCACCTATTCAGGAGCAGTTCAGCTGTCACTATCAAAGTTTCTTCTTTTCGCCAAGCAGACTCGAGGGATTTTTGCTCAGACTTTGGGGACTAATACTACTACAGTTTAGGACCAAAACACCAAGCAAAAGTCCACTATGTACCATATAACAAAGCAGCAGCAAGGCAACAAGAAACCTGTCTCTTTCAGAACTGTTTTTCTGTTGTTTACTTTATTTCAGTTTGTATCAGTTTGTAGTTGTTATTTTGTTTTATTTTGAGGATCATTACTAACCTTAGATGTGTTTGGACGTTCAAGATGTAATCCTATTGCCTATATAAGGCTTGTTTCTAATGAATGAAAGGCAGACTTGAAGTAAACACAAAAACTGAAACCTTTGTTTCTGTTATCATCTCTTGGCTGTGTGCTTGAGAAAACTTCCATTGCTTTGTGCTTGGAAGTGAGCTTAGACCCTTAGCTGTGTGCTGGGATCAAGGTTCAACCCTCAACCATTGGCTTTGTGCTTTGGTTAAGGTTCTATTTCCTTCTTTCAGCATTCAGTCCAAACAAAAACAGAGCAAACTTCTAAGTGTATGTCCTTGGCTCAATTTGTGTTGTTTTTAGTGAAAGTCCATAGACCTTAATTAGACTCCTCTAATTATTTACTAAATTACTTATTAATTTAGTTTATAATGATCTATGTAACATGCATGCAAATATAAAGACATTTATATAAAAAAAGAAATTTCCTCACATTGATATGGAAATTATATGGGCACAACAAGAACTCCTTCTTGTTGTTCTTGAGCTATAAATATGGATGAACACATGAAATCTCCAAACTAGAAGACCTCCTTCAAGTTGCACCAAGATTAACCCAAATTTAATCTACCTTATTATTACTAGATAATAAGATATGATGAATTATACTACTAATATGACTTTTTAAACTGATATTTAATACACTAGTAATACTTAGGAAATATTAGTATATGAGAGTTATTAGTGAGAGGAAGGTTTTTAGAGAGAAGAGTCAAAATTGCACAAAATGAAGTAAGTCTAAAATGAACACAAAATGTTCATAATATAGGCCATTTGGCCGGATGTCATAGTCCAAATATGGACTATTATTTTGCTCAATTTTGTCACATGCATTAGAGTGGAGTGTTGTAGTATATATGATGATTATTTCTACTTGTTATGTCACTTTCATAAGTAACTAAATAGTAAAAATAAGAACAAAATCATCACCATGTAACTACTACCAAAACCGGTCCATTATGGCCTAGTTTGGTCCATTTTGATTTGTGATATTTGTCTCACAAATACTTATTGATCATATGGTTAATTATCTTGTATAATTAAGTGTTAATTTGATCATATAACAATTATATGACTCAATTAAATAAATAATATGTACTTAACATTTTAAGTAATATTTTACCATTATATCAATATATAATGGGTCCCACAATGCTTAGTTAATTTATTTTACAACTCATTGTAAATATAATTAACTAATTACCTCTATCTCAAAACCTCAACTAATGTAGTAATTTAACGATTAATTACTAAGTTAAATCTTATTTAATCGTATTAAAATAAGATATAAATTTATTAGTCAATTATCGCATAATTGAAAAATAAGTTTAATCGAATTTGAGTTCTTAACTCAATTTCTAATAATTTTAACTCTCGTTACATATCGAATATAGTAATGTACTATTAACTGTATCGTATAGATATAAAATAATTATTTTACTATTTGGATTTCATCCTTATGGTGTGCTCGGAAAAAAGGGATCAGTGACCACGCCGTCTTCTGTTCAAACGACAATTCACGTCAAACTCTAGTTAGCCAACCGTTATTGATTTACGTTAATCAACTGACTAATCATATATATAGTCAATAATTATCCCAATTATATTCCATAATAAGATTTATTATGTGGCGCACTATTGTGGAGGACACCTACTCCAACATTTAGCTTGTTTTCTGAATGATTCTATTGCAAATTGGTTATCAGAACTTTGGTTTGTGAGTTCATTTACCTAACTACATTAAAAACACAAAATCAACCATGAGTGAAGAGAGAATCACATGTCTTGAAAACACAGTTCAAGGTCTTGTCAGAACTGTGATGGAAGTCTCCAGATCTGTCAATGAACTCCTTGAGGGCCAACAGAACAATGATACAAGGGGAGGCAGAGGTCGAGGAAGAGGAGCACCTTTCCCAAAAGGTGGAGGAAGGAGGAAGCAACCTGTAGATCAATTTGAAATGTCAGACTCAGATGCCTCAGATCAAAGTCTTCTCAGACACCAGGACAAAGACATAAAGGTAGAAATCCCTGACTTTCTAGATAGCATGAACCCTGATGATTTCCTAGATTGGCTAAGGTCTGTAGAAAGAGTCTTTGAGTTTAAAGGATACACTGATAGAAAGGCTTTTAAGGTTGCTATCATGAAACTAAAAGGATATGCCTCACTGTGGTATGAAAACATGAAAACATTGACGGTTAGGGAAGGGAAAGAACCTGTTAAGTCATGGCTCAAACTGAACAAGAAAATGAGGGCTAAGTTTGTATCTAGAGACTACACTCAGGACATGTTCATTAAGCTCACTCACCTGAAACAAGACCAAAGACCTGTAGAGTCTTATCTAAGGGACTTTGAACAACTCACACTGCAATGTGAGGTTGTTGAGAAACCTGAGCAAAAGATAGCAAGATTCTTAGAAGGTTTGGATGAGAGGATAGCTAGAAAAGTCAGACTACAGAATATATACTCCTTTGAGGAAGATGTCAACTTGTCTCTAAGGGTAGAAAAGTTGGGAAAGGGAAAATCCAGTGCCTCCAAAACACCAGCTAGAACCCCCACCTTCAAACCCTTTGTAGGAATTAATATAGGAGAACATGTGAACCCTGCTAAGACTCCTGTCAACCTTGATAAAGGCAAGGATATTGATGCAGGCCAGAGAAAAACTACCCCTCTCAAAAAGTGTTTCCAATGTCAAGGGTATGGGCATTTTGCTAGAGAATGTCCATCTAAAAGAGCTCTGAGCACCCTAGAAGTAATCCATTGGGGAGAGGATGAGGTGTTGGTGTGTGAGTATGAGATGGAAGAGCCTGAAGCATAGGCTAGTAAGGAGTTGATAGAGCCTGATGCTGGATTAAGTCTGGTGACTTGGAGAGTGATGCACACACAACCCTAACCTTTAGAGGAGGATCAAAGACACCAAATCTTTAGAACCAGGTGTACCATAAAAGGGAGGGTTTGTAACCTGATTGTGGATGGAGGTAGGTGCACCAATGTGGCTTCTAAAACATTGGTAGACAAACTAACACTGCCCACCAAAGACCACCCTCAACCTTACAAGCTTAGGTGGATGAACAAGGGGGCTGAAGTTAGGGTAGACCAACAATGTGTTGTGCCATTTTCTATTGGGAAAGGATATGCTGATGAAGCCTTGTGTGATGTATTGCCCATGGATGCATGTCACCTTCTGTTGGGAAGACCTTGGGAGTTTGATAGGGATGATGTCCATCAAGGAAGGGAAAACACTTATTCTTTCAGGTTTGGGAAGAAGAAAATCATCTTAGCTCCTTTACCCCCTATCCTGAAAGGAAACCCTCCACTCCTAACTGAAGCTGCTAAAGAAGTTTTGTTGTTGAGTGAATCAGAAATGGAGCAAGAGCTAAATCATCTCAAGCCAGTCTATGTCCTTCTCATCAAGGAGGTAGGGGGAGGTTCTAACCAATTGCCTGAAGAGGTACACGCCTTACTGAAAGCCTATGCGGATGTTTTCCCTGCTGAACTACCTAGTGGGTTACCCCCACTGAGGGGAATTGAGCACCACATTGATCTGGTGCCTGGGGCTGTCCTTCCAAACAAACCTGCTTGTAGAAGTGACCCCAGGGCAACACAAGAGCTGCAATCTCAGGTGGGAGAGCTGCTTAGCAAAGGATATGTCAGGGAATCTCTCAGCCCCTGTGCTGTGCCAGCATTGCTAGTGCCTAAGAAGGATGGGACTTGGAAGATGTGTATAGACAGTTGAGCAATCAACAACATCACCATTAAGTATAGGTTCCCTATACCAAGGCTTAATGACATTTTGGATGAACTCGGTGGGGCTCAAGTGTTCACCAAGATTGATCTAAGGCAAGGATATCATCAAGTAAGAATTAGAGCTCGGGATGAGTGGAAGACTGCATTCAAAATCAAGCATGGGCTGTATGAGTGGCTAGTGATGCCCTTTTGGCTCTCTAATGCCCCTAGCACCTTCATGAGGTTAATGACACAAGTATTGAGGCCTTACTTGGGGAAATTCATTGTGGTATACTTTGATGACATTCTAATCTATAGTTCAAGCAAGAGGGAACACCTGCAACATCTGAAGTTACTTTGTGAGGTTCTGAGAGAAAACAAGCTCTATGGTAAGCTGGAGAAGTGCACTTTCATGCAACCTGAGGTTCATTTCCTTGGGTTCATTATCTCAAAAGATGGGGTAGCTGTTGACCCTGAGAAATTGAGTCTTGGGATCATTTATATAATTCTTGAGGGAGGTCAATTGTATAAATGCACGAGTCATCGCATTAAACAGTTTTTCATTAGACTCAAAATTTAAAACGATGAATACTTATCAATTTTATTTTCTTTTTCACAGTCACATATATAGATATAACTGCTAAATAACAAAATGGCTGGCCATACTGATGACCCAATGCCAAGTGCTACACTCGCTGGCGAGTCCTGGGTAAATATCTTTATGGACAACATGAATCAGTCTACGCGACTGAAGAATGATGGATCCAACTTTGCGGACTGGGAGGCGGCATTACGGAATGCTGCCATTGCTGACGGTAAGCTCAAGTACTTGACTGAGCCTCTACCAACTAACCCAGGCCCCAATGCAGGAGTCAATGAATCACTTGCTTATATTGATTTCGTTATGGCGGCAGGTGCGATAAAGAACGTACTCATCTTTTCAATGGAATCCAATTTGCAGAGGCGATTCATAGCCCAGGGTGCAAACAAGATTTTCACCACTCTCTCTAACGAGTTCTCGAAAGCTTCGAGGATCGTTAGCTATGAGTATACCTGTCGCTTCTTTGAGGCGAAACTCCAGAAGGGCCAAGCGGTTAGCCCACACATTCTTGCTATGATCGAGAATGTCGAGAAACTGGAGGCTCTTGGTTGCAAAATCGATGAGAATATCATTATTGATCGATTGCTTCATTCACTTCATGATGGTTTTGCCCTTTTCAGGGCAGATTACTATATGAATGATATGAATAAAAGTCTTCATCAGCTCTACTCACTTCTCGTACAGACCGAGAGTGATCTGAAATTGAGTGGGAGCTTGAAGCAGGACGTTCTCATGATTGGCAACAAGGGTAAGGGTAAGGGCAAAGATCAAGCTGACTTAGCTGTAGGGAAGCCGAAGTTCAAAAAGCCAGGAAAGGTCAAGAGTGGGCCTGGTGAGACTAGCGGTAGCTCACAAGGCAAGACAAAGAGCAAGGAAAACATGGAGTGCCACCATTGCCACAAGACTGAGCATTGGAGGCAGAACTGTCCCGTGTATGCTGAAGACGTAAAATCAGGCCGCGTCACTTCTGTTGGTACGTAATCTTTTATTCATATTATTGAGATTAACCATGCAAGTTTCGGAACTTGGGTACTAGATACTGGTTGTGGTTCTCATCTGTGTAATCGTTTGCAGGCCCTAAGAAGCTTCACAACTCTCGCAAAGGGTGATGTGGACCTGCGAGTGGGGAATGGAGCAAGAGTAGCTGCCATTTCAGTGGGAACATATGTAATCCAACTCCCTAGTGGTTTTGAGTTATTGCTGAATAATTGTTACTATTTACCCAGTTTGTCGAAAAACATTATTTCTGTTTCCGTACTTGATAAGGACGGTTTTTCGTTTTTAATAAAGGATAATAGCTGTATTTTCTCTTTAAACGATATGATTTATCGTAAAGCTGTTTCCATGAATGGAATATATGTTTTAGATCAAACCACAGATATAATGCATGTGAGTAATAAAAAAGCAAAGGTTGGTGACAAAGATCAAACCTATCTATGGCATTGTCGTATGGGACACATAAATGAAAAACGCGTGAAGAAGCTCATTGATAATGGGACTATCTCGCCATTTGACTATGAATCTTTTGGCACGTGTGAATCATGTCTCATAGGCAAAATGACTCGAATTTCCTTCAAAAGTGTTGGAATGCGCGCTGCTGACCTATTAGGACTCATACATGCTGATGTGTGCGGACCTATGTCAATCAACGCTAGAGATGGCTATAGGTATTTTATCACTTTCACGGACGATTTGAGTAGATATGGTTATGTCTACTTAATGAAGCATAAAAGTGAGTCCTTTGACAAGTTCAAGGAATTCCAGAATAAGGTTGAAAACCAGCTGGATAGAAATATTAAAGCACTACATTCAGATCGTGGTGGCGAATATATTTCGAATGAGTTTGATCAACACCTTAAAGACTGTGGTGTAGTACTATAGTTAACTCCACCTGGAACACCACAATTGAATGGTGTGTCCGAACGGAGAAATCGAACATTGCTTGATATGGTTCGATCCATGATGAGTCACACGGTTGTGCCTGACTCATTATGGGGATATGCTCTTTTGTCAGCTGCTCTAATACTTAACCAAAGTCCGTCTAAAGCTGTAGACAAGACTCCATATGAACTATGGAAGGGAACGGTCCCTAACTTGTCCTTTATTCGGGTTTGGGGCTGCGAGGCTTATGTCAAGTGGAGACCTGACGATAAGCTCGGCCCACGATCGGTCAAGACATACTTTATTTGTTATCCAAAAGGGATGTTTGGTCATTACTTTATTCGCCTACCGAACACGTGTTTTTGTTGCGGCAATGCGAAAGTTATAGAGAATAGAAGTTTGTATAACAAACCGGAACAACAGTTACCTATTTTCTTAGTGAATGAAAAATTATTTTACGGATACTTTCAGCCTATTTAAGTTTTAAAGTGGAATTTATTGTTTCCAGTCGAATTTGGAATTTCCGAGTTCGTATTTGGAATTTTTGAGAGATTCCATGAGAATCCCGTTTTTAAGTCAACTTTGACTTTCGTTGACTTTTTCCGACTCGCCTTGAAATTTGAAAGACCAAAATTTTATTCAAAAAAATTAATAAATTTAATTTATTTTTATTAAGATTTATTTGAATTTATGATAATTTAATATAATTATTTTGAATTTATTCGGAATTTAAGAGAAGGTTTTACGGTTTAACCCGAACGTCATTTAACTATTTTCGAGTCATCTTAAAATCCCGAAACAAACCCGAAACCCGACTTTGGCATGAGTCACACGCCCCATGTCATCTTTTTCCACTCACTTTGGATCTTTTAATTAATATGATTAAACTAATAATAATATCTAAGATATTTATAACTTTATCGATCCGTCAGTTTAAATCACGCAAATCGCTCAAAATCAGACCCGTTTTCTCACCATTTCACACGGCTTTCTTCTCTCTAATAGGACTAGATATTTTTCTTTCTTTCCATTACAATAACATAATATCTAGATATTTGGTTTAATTAACTTAATATCTAATTATATTTAATCAATTACCGTAATATATTTATTAAACCGAGTCAATCCCGTAACAACAATTCCAAAACCCGACTCATTATTTTCCTCTATATTACACGGCACTCACACACCATTACTCACTAACTACCTTTCCATTTTACAATAAATCTACTTAAGATTTAATTAATACTTTCTTTAATCGTTCTTCATCGTTCTTCGTCGTTCTTCATCGTTCTTCGCCGTTCTTGAGCAAAATCGTCACAAAACCTTCATTTCTTATTCAAATCCATCCTAACTTATATTTCTAGAATCTCCTCTTCGCTCTCCATCTTCAAGTACGGTTTATTTTCAATTCCGACAAAATCGTTTTCAACACTTTAATTATGGAAAAATCAAGTTTTAATTCTAATAATATTTTCTTGTCATTTCTTATAGGGGAAGATTTTGAAGACGAGTTCGGTGACTCGTATATCTTAGGAGAAGACTAGAAGACGGGTTTCTTAGTTCTTAGTTCTTATTATTTTGGTGCTACTTGATTTTAAGGTTACTTGACTAGTAGACGGGATTCCGAGTTACTCGACGAATTAATGTTACATATCTTATGTTTTTGTTTATGTTGTTGTTATTTATGAGTTTTAATTAGTAACATGATAAGTGGTTTATTTTATTATGTTGTATGAATTTTTGGCATGTTTAGTGTTCTTGACATATTTGATGATTTGTTCATAATCATGATTTTTGTATGATGATGGTTTAATTGGTTGTTAAAATGGTTGTTTGTTAATTAAAACATGTTGGAATTAATTAGGTGTTTGTTGTTGTTGGGGCCGTGAGAAATGGCTGAAAAACCAGCCCAAACCAGGCCGGTTCAGGCCGGTCCAGCCCGGTCTGGATTGGTCCGGGATTTGTCTTTTGGGTTTTTGTCGATACTTGATTGTTTTGTTGTTGTTTTGACGGGTTTTAAATATGTTATGCATGCGGGAAATATTAAGAAACGGTTTTTAGAAATGATGACCAAAACCGGTCCAAAATGAACCGTGGGTCCCTTGGACTTGTGACGGTTTTTGAGTATTGTTATTTTATCGCGGTTTGTAATATTTAGCAAGTGGGAAATTTTAATAAGTAAATTATTTAATTAAAAAGTTTTCATAATATTATTATTTCTCACATGTTAGAAATTATAATACGAGGTTGTAGTTTAATTTGATGTCCTTTAAGTCAAGCGGTTTTTTGGTAAGAATTAATAATTCACATGTTAGAAATAGAATGAAAATACATGAAATGATTGTGATATTCTTATGTTCAAGCCTCGATGGTTAAGACTCTGTTTCTAGCCGGTTTGGCCAAACGGGTTTGGTCAAACTAAGATCTAGTCAGCCCCGTTTTGACTGATGACCCGTCGCGGGACTCGGGTAGGGGATTTGTCTTCAGGTAAGGTTTTATTTAATGAATGAATGAATGAGCCTTAGTATACATGAGGCGATATGATATTTGATTATGATTTATATGAAATTAGTCACATGATAGGATGTTATTCCGTGACTGTTTTAATTATATGGTTGGTGTCGTGTTGACTAAGTACCCATAGAGAATTATGAGTATATGGCGTCTTGACCATGCTAATTCTAAATGAGTATCTTGGACCATGACCTTGATAGGCCATACTATCTTTAACGAGCATACGGAGTTTGCCGCTTGATAGCTTTTGTGTCTCGGCTTGGTGGGATCTTCAAGTCGGGGCATGGCTGCCATGGTTTCCACTTTGGGAAATGGAGCCAGCTTTAGTACTAGCCAGCTCTGATTAGTGGGGTCGCTAGAGGTTCTAATGTACGGTTATGTCATGAGACGGGGAATGGAATAGCTGTTGTCGCTAGGTCTGATCAGTCTAGGACTAGGATGTTTTCCTACCTTGTGGTATAGCCTCGAGTTACAGAAGTTTTCTATCGATGGTCCTAAGAACTTATGCCTGTTTGTAGAAGTATTGGTCTTTCATGTTTGTATGATTCTATGAGTTCTAGAAGGTGAGATGCAAGCCGGCTAGGATTGATAGAGTTTGGATTACCGATTGTTAACTGATTCACATGATTACGTGTTGATTAGGGTTTGAGTGTATCATGGCCACGTTACAGGGTAACCTCTGAGATAGCATACCAGCTTCCCTACCTCTTGTTATAGATCGATAACGGATTCACATGATAGCTTTCACATGATAGGATATATGTTAGTTAATTGTTTCATAACATGAAAAGCATATCATATATGTTAAGGTTTTGTATTTTCTATATACATTGCTTTTATGTTATTCATGTTTCATTAAACTCGACATTTCGTGGCTGGGAGAAATCGGAGTTACTCCCCACTGACTGTGGCTTCCGTGTTTAAATTTAATGCGGTCGAACAGGTGGTGATGCATATTTGGGGTACATTGACGAGCTAGCGAGCGAAGTATTTACCTTGGACCTATATTCGGTTCTTAGATTGTATATTATTATACACTCTTTTATTTCCGTATTTATACGGGAGATATGTCTCCCGTCTTGTATATGTCTTTTGTAGAATATTATTTCCGTTTTGTAATGACCATTTTTATTTCAGACACCTTCATTATGTATTTAAATTATTTTTTTCTTTCCGCAAATTTGAGGGTGTCACAATTGGTATCAGAGCATTTTTGCTCCCGACGCACGTTTGTGTACCCTTGTATAAATAACTTGACCTTAATAAAATAATAAACTTGTGAGATAGAAGGGTAGGATGGGTAGATTAGGTTATGTTGTAGGCTATTTGTTTATGCTAATTGTTAGGAGTAACTTAATTTGTTTTGTTTCTTATGAAGACGGTTGGACCTCGTGTAGAAGAGATCGTTGTTACTACCAACCAGGTCCCTCCTCATAAAGAAGACAATTGCCAAGGAGGCTATGCTTGGGAGGCTAGCCAAATTGCTAGGAGCAATATTACGCATTAGGGTAGAATATGTGTTACCTAGAAGGAGTATCCTCTACCGAAGATTTGGAGATTTATAAGCCTAATGGAAGTGAATTCTTTCTTCATCTATGAATTATCTCGTCCTTATAGTATTATGCCCTCTTCCTTCTATCTAGGTGCTTCTTTCTCTTCCAACCTTTTTGCATCTTGAAAATTTCTCTTGATAGTTCCTCAATCTTACCATTGGTATCCTTACCTCCCTCTGGTAACATTTTATGGATCTCATACCCATTTGTTTGAGGTATATTATACTTAGTCGGAAGAACTTTGAATTTGTGGAAATATGAGGCTTAGTTAGAATGACTTGTGATTCGGAGGGAAAAGTATAGATCTAATTTCACCCTATGGTGGTGAGAGTGGGTATCCTTGAGGAAAGTGTGGTAAGCTATGTCTACTGATTTTAATGCTTGAAGCTTGTCATGACTTGTGTGTAAATAGTTCATGATATGCGAAGGTGTAAAGTTGAATGAGTTGGCTATTATTTCTTAACTCAGTAGTAATTTAGTCTTTTGGACTTAGAAGTTTAGTATTGGTTTGAAGACCATGCTTATGATATGTCTATTTTGGAGTAAATAAGAAGTTTCGAATATGATATCTAACCGTCCTATGGAGCTAGTTTCGAGTTTAAATGATTATGGAAAATGGAGAATAAGTGTAGGAAGGAACTATCCTAGTGGTTGTAAAATATAAAAGCTTGAAGTTGCAATATCTTTGGAGGATCGAAATAAGCTTAATAATAGTTGTAGTTGTGGTTAGAAAATTGAGTGATTTTAATGTTACTTGAGAATTTGTTGTCGTTAAAGGTTGGACCCTAACGGGAATCAATACTTTGTGGAATTGGGATTTGATGACACAACTTGAGGAATATCGACATAAGCGAAAACTGATGTATTGAGAGTTTGGAAGAGATAAATAAATTAATTACGGTCACATTGCCCTATGTTTGGCAAACGTGAAGTGAATCGAGTTTTGTGTGACTAATCTCTTTGAGGTTTCGAGATTCAACTTTGGAGGATGAGAGGATTCATTGTAAATAAGTTGAGGTAATGAGTTTTTGGAATAAATTGGATTAAAGGATTTCATAGTAAGTCCTTTACCTTGTGGTTGTTAGCGGTTTTGTTTCCTTAATTATAAATATTTTTGATGGTGAGTTCCAATAATAGTTTCGATGGACCTTAGAAGATTTTTATTGAATTGGAATAATTGGGAGTTGCTACTCGGTGTGGCATGCTTATGAAATATCTTGGTAGGAATCCGATGATTGAAATGTTGAGGATATATTGCACTCTCTTGAGGACTAGTTTACTTGTACAATTAGTATTGTCGAGTTACAATCGACATTAGAATTTTCATAGAGGGAAGATAGTATTGGGGTTCATCCTTCGTTCTTCTTTATTCTTTCCTTCTTTCTTTCTTCTTTCTATTCGATTTATTCTTTCGAATATTTCGTTCCTTCTACCAATTGTCATCTCGTATAGATAGGATATTAGAAGCTTCAGTTAGAAGTTTTAGGTATAGATAGTAGTGTTATTACTTTTACTATAGAATTTTTGAATTTAAAGCTTTTAGAAATGTTTTATGATTTCAAGTATTTTACCGTCAAGGAGTGTTGAGACTTGTTATTGGAGACGTTCGATAACTAGTTTTCTCATTTATTGATGCGAAAATGTATCTTTGAAGTCTTTGATTTGGACGACGAGGTTTTTGACCGCGGACGAGAACCTTCCGTTCCATTGATAAGATCCTATAAATATATTACAAGTATATTTTTAACAGTTTTGAAATAGACCTACATATATGTTACTTTCCTTCTTCTAAGTTTCGAGGACGAAACTTTTTAAAAGGAGGGGTGATTGTAACAACCCGAAAAGTACCCGATTTTTTTAGTAAAAATATTTACTAACACTTTTCAGTAGAACTTAAGTTTTTAAAATAGGAATTTTTGTTCCGAGTCTTATTTGGAAATTCCGCGTTCGTATTTGGAATTTTTGAGGGATTCCATGAAAAGACCGTTTTTAGTCATCTTTGACTTTTCTTGACTTTTAAGTCGTCTTTGACTTTTTCTTGACTTTTTAAAGTCGTCATTGACTTTTCTTGACTTTTAAGTCGTCCTAAACTTTTCTTGACTTTTAAGTAATCTTTGACTTTTCTTTGACTTTAAGTCGTCATAAAACTTTTCTTGACTTTTAAGTCGTTCTTTGATTTTCTTGACTTTTAAAGTCTTAATTGGACATTTTCTGGATTGTAAGTCGTCATAAACTTTCTGGACTTTTAAGTCATCTTTGACTTTCTTGACCTTTTAGTCGTCATAAACTTTTCATGACTTGTAAGTCATCTTTGACTTTTCTTGACTTTTAAGTCGACTTTGACTTTCGTTGACTTTTCCGAATCACCTCGTAATTTTAAAGACCGAAATTTTATTTTGAAAAATAATAAATTTAATTTATTTTTATTAAGATTTATTTGAATTTATGATAATTTAATATAATTATTTTGAATTTATTCGGAATTAAAGAATAACTTTTATGATTTAACCCCAAACGTCATTTAACTATTCCCGGGTCAACTTAAGTCCCGAAACCCGACTTTGACATGAGTCATACGCCCCATGTCACTTTTTTTTCCACTCATATTAGATCTTTTAATTAATATGATTAAACTAATAAAATATCTAAGATATTTGTAACTTTATCGGTCTGTCAACTTAAACTCCGCAAATCGCGTAAAAACAGACCCGATTCCTCTCCATTTCACACGTCTCTTTTTCCCCTCTTAAGCCTTGATATTTTCTTTCTTGTCATTACTCACCAACAACTTTTCATTTTACAATCAATCAAATTAAGATCAAAATATCACTTTCTTTAATCGTTCTTGAGCGTTCTTCGCGTTCTTCATCCGTTCTTCATCGTTCTTGAGCAAAACCTTCATAAAACCTTCATTTCTTAATTAAATCCGTCCGAACTTATATTTCTAGGATCTCCTCTTCGCTCCCCATCTTCTAGTACGGTTTATTTTCAATTCCGTCAAAATCGTTTTCAACACTTTAATTATGGAAAATCAAGTTTTAAATTCTAATAATGTTTTTCTTGTCATTTCTTATAAGGGGAAGATTTTGAAGACGAGTTTGGTGACTCGTATATTTTGGGTGAAGATTATTAGACGGGTTTTTCTTTACTACTTATTTTGGTGCTACTTGATTTTGCTAGCTAGGTAACGATTCCGAGTTACTCGACGAATATATGTTACATAGCTTTTGGTTTCTTTAGTTTTTGGTTCATCTTTGTTTTTAGTTCATGGTATTATGGTTTATGGATTTTTAGTAGTAATATGATAAGTGGTATGATTTCTATGTTGTATGGAATTTTTTATGTTGGTGTTCTTGATGAATTGTGATGATTTGTCATAATAATGATTTTTGTATGATGGATGGTTAAATTGGTTGTTAAAATGGGTGTTTGATTAATTAAAACATGTTAGAAACAATTTGGTGTGATTGATGGTGGTGGCCGGATAAGGTGGCTGTGAACCGGACCAAACCAGCCGGTCAAGGCCGGTTCAGACCAGGTCTGGGTTGGTCCATGGTGGGTCCGGGTTTTGGTTTTGGGTGGTGTCGATGTTTGATTGTTTAATTGTTGTTTGGCGGGTATTAATTATGTTAAAGCATGCGGGAATTTATTTGAAACGGTTTTTAGTAAAACCGTTAAAAAAGGCCAAAACAGCCATTTTAGCCAAAACAGGCCGTGGGGCCCATTCAGGCCCATGTGGGTCCGGCCCAACTCAGCCCGTGGGTCCCACTGTGGGACTTGTGACGGTTTTTGAGGTTAATGTTAATTTATCGTGTTTTGTAATATTTAGCAAGTGGGAAATTTTAATAAGTAAATTATTTAATTAAAAGTATTTTTCATAGAATTATTATTTCTCACATGTTAGAAATTATGATACGAGATCGTAGTTTATTTTGATATCCTTTAAGTCAAGCGGGGGGTTACGTAAGATTTAATAATTCACATGTTAGAAGTTTTTAATAAATAACATGTAATGAATATGTTGATTTGATGTTCAAGTCTATGTGGAAAAGACTCTGTTTCTAGCCGGTTTGACCAAACGGGTTTGGTCAAACTAAGATCTAGTCAGCCCCGTTTTGACTGATGACCCGTCGCGGGACTCGGGTCGGGGATTTGTCTTCAAGTAAGGTTGTATTTAATTAAGGAATTAGCCTTAGTAGATATGAGGCGATATGTTATTTGATTATGATTTATATGCAATTAGTCACATGTTAGGAAATTGTTTCCGTGACTGTTTGATTATATGGTTGGTGTCGTGTTGACTAAGTACCCATAGAGAATTATGAGTATATGGCGTCTTGACCATTCTAATTCTAGATGAGTAGCTTGGACCATGACATTGATAGGCTTTACTGTCTTTAACGAGTATATGTTCACTTGTTGATAGCTTTTGTGTCACGGCCTGGGGGGCTTATCTCCAAGTCGGGGCATGGCTGCCTAAGAGTTCCACTTTGGCAATGGAGCCAGCTTAAGTACTAGCCATCTCTGCTTAGGGGGTCGCCTAGTAGAGTTTCTCATGTACGGTTATGTCATGGGACGGGGAATGGAATAGCTGTTGTCGCTAGGTCTGATCAGTCTAGGACTAGGATGTTTTCCTACCTTGTGGTATAGCCTCGAGTTACAGAAGTCGACTATTGACGGTTCTAAGAACTTATGCCTGTTTGTAGAAGTATTGGTCTTTCATGTTTGTATGATTATATGAGTTCTAGAAGGTGAGATGCAAGCCGGCTAGGATTGATAGAGTTTGGATTACCGATTGTTAACTGATTCACATGAGTACGTGTTGATTAGGGTTTGAGTGGATCACGGCCATGTTTCTGAGAGGAACCTCTGAGCTAGCATACCAGCTTCCCTACCTCGAGTTATAGTTTATTATCGGTTTCACATGAGAGCTTTCACATGCTAGGTTATTTGTTAGTTATCTGTTTCATAACATGAAAAGCATATCATATATGTTAAAGTTTTGTATTGTCCATATACATTGCTTTTATGTTATTCATGTTTTATTAAACTTGACATTTCGTGGCTGGGAGGACTCGGAGTTACTCCCCACTGACTGTGGCTTCCGTGTTTATATTTAATGCGGCCGAACAGGTGGTGAATGCATATTTGGGGTACATTGACGAGCTAGCGAGCGAAGTATTTACCTTGGACCTATATTCGGGTCTTAGATTGTATATTATTATACACTCTTTTATTTCCGTATTTATACGGGAGATATGTCTTCCGTCTTGTATATTTCTTTTGTATAATATTATTTCGTTTTGTAATGACCTTTTTATTTCGGACACCTTCAGTATGTATTTAAATTATTTTTTTTCCTTCCGCAAATTTGAGGGTGTCACAGTTGGTATCATAGCATATTTGCTCCCGACGCACGTTTGTGTACCCTTGCATAAATAACTTGACCTTAATAAATAATAAACTTGTGAGATAGAAGGGTAGGATGGGTAGATTAGGATTTATGTTGTAGTCTATTTGTTTATGCTAATTGTTAGGAGTAACTTAATTTGTTTTGTTTCTTATGAAGACGGTTGGACCTCGTGTAGAAGAGATCGTTGTTACTGCCAACCAGGTCCCTCCTCATAAAGAAGACAATTGCCAAGGAGGCTATGCTTGGGTGGCTAGCCAAATTGCTAGGAGCAATATTACGCCTTATGGTGGAATATGTGTTACCTAGAAGGAGTATCCTCTACCGAAGATTTGAAGATTTATAAAGCCTAATTGAAGTGAATTCTTTCTTCATCTGCGAATTCTCTCGTCCTTATAATATTATGCCCTCTTCTTTCTATCTAGGTGCTTCTTTCTCTTCCAACCTATTTACCTTTTGGAAATTTCTCTTAATAGTTCCTCCATTATACCAATGGTATTCTTACCTTCCTCTTGTAACATTGGTATGGATGTCACACCCATTGGTATGCGGTATATTATTCTTAGTCGGAAGAACTTTGAATTTTGTGGAATATTAGTGTTAATTAGAATGAACTTGTGATTTGAGGAAATGGTATAGATCTAATTTCACCCTATGGTGGTGAGAGTGGGTATCCTTGAGGAAAGTGTGGCAAGGTTTGTTTAATGATTTTAATGCTTGAAGCTTGTCATGACTTGTGTGTAAATAGTTCATGATATTCGAAGGTGTAAAGTCGAATGAGTTGGCTATTACTTCTTAACTCATTGGTAATTTAGTCTTTTGGAATTAGAAGTTTAGTATTGGTTTGAAGACCATGCTTATGATATGTCTATTTTGGAGTAATTAAGAAGTTTCGAATATGGTACCTAACCATCCGATTAAGCTAGTTCCGTGTTTAGATGATTATAAGGATTTGAGGATACACTTAGGATGAAACTATCCTAGTGGTTTTAAAATATGAAAGCTTGAAGTTGCAATATCTTTTGAGGATCGAAATAAGCTTAAAAATAGTTGTTTTAAATGTTGGACCCTAACAGGAATAATTACTTTGTGAAATTGGGATAGGATGAACAACTTGAGGAATATTGTCATAAGCGAAAATCGATGTATTGAGTGTTTGAAGGAGCTAAATAAATTGATTTACGGTCGCATTGCCCTATGATTGGCAAAAGTTAAGTGAAATGATATTGGGTGACTAATCTCTTTTGAGGAGTTGTGTTTTAACTTTTGAAGGTGAGAAAGTTAATTGTTAATAACTTAAGATAATGAATTTTGGAATAAATTGGATCAAAGGATTTCATAGTAAGTCTCCTTTACTTTGGGGTTGTTAGCGGCATTGTTTCCCTAATTATACATATTTTGATGGTGGTTTCCAATAAGAGTTTTGATGGACCTTAGAAGATTCTAATTGAATTCGAATAATTGGGAGTTGCTACTCGATGTGGCATGCTTATGAAATATCTTGGTAGGAATCCGATGATTGAAATGTTGAGGATATATTGCACTCCCTTGAGGACTAGTTTACTTGTACAGTTAGTATTGTCGAGTTACTATCGACATTAGAATTTTCATAGAGGGAAGATAGTATTGGGGTTCACCCTTCGTTCTTCTTTATTCTTTCCTTCTTTCTTTCTTCTTTCTATTCGATTTATTCTTTCGAATATTCAGTTCCTTCTATCGAGTATCATTACTCTTAGATATATTACTATAAGCTTTAGTTAGAGATTTTAGAATTAGATAATAGAGTTATTATTCTTACTATGAAGTTTTTGAATTAAAAGCTTTAGACATATTTTATGATTTCAAGTGTTTTACCGTCAAGGAGTGTTGAGACTCGTTATTGGAGACGTTCGATAACTAGTTTTCTCATTTATTGATGCGAAAATGTATCTTTTAAAGTCTTTGATTTGGGACGTTGGTGTTCGTAACAGCTGACGAGAACCTTCCGCCCCAGTGATAAGACCCTGTAATTTTATTACGAATATATTTTTAACAATTTTGAAATAGACCTACATATATGTTACTTTCCTTCTTCTAAGTTTCGAGGACGAAACTTTTTAAAAGGAGGGGTGATTGTAACAACCCGAAAAGTACCCGATTTTTCTAGTAAAAATATTTACTAACACTTTTCAGTAGAACTTAAGTTTTTAAAATAGGAATTTTTGTTCCGAGTCTTATTTTGAAATTCCGCGTTCGTATTTGGAATTTTTGAGAGATTTCATGAAAAGACCTGATGATCATTATTTATATACATATTTTATGCTTCCCTTAGACACATATAACTCGATTTACCGTCTTTCCTTTCTTATTTCTATGCTATTTTAGCTAGAATATCGATTCTGCCGTTCTATTATGTTTTAATGCAGATTGGATGCATTTGGAGCTTTTTTAGTAGATATGAAGCATGGCGGAGTCGGATCGTAGAAGGTTAGGCATGGGAATCGAGAACAAAAGAGAAGAAATGAAGAAAATCGAAGAAACGAGCCAAAAGAAGGTCTGCTCGATCGAGCAAACTATACTTGCTCGATCGAGTCGGTCTGAAGGTTGCTCGATCTAGCAAGATACCCTTGCTCGATCGAGCAACCTTGTTTTTCGACGACTTTTTCTTATTTTCCTAAACTTTAACCTAATTAATTAGATTTTTGTATTATAAAAGGAAAGCTTGTCTCACATGCTTTCTTATGCTTTTCAAGGCTTTATTGCTTTAAATTAGAAACCCTAATTTAGTTTGCTTGCCTCCGGATTTATTTCATCAAAGACGATTGTCTTTAGTTCATCTTGTAATCGGTATTCTTCAATCTTTCTTAGTTATTTATTTAATTGTCTTCTTGTTCTTTAATTATTCTTTGTTCATCCTTTCATAATTGTTAATCATGTTTACTTTAATTATTATTGTTGTTGTTTATATCGTTATGAGTAGCTAAATTCCTTTCTAGGGTTGAAAGGGGATCTAGGATTGTTAGAAGGGGTAGATTAATTAATTGAATTGCAATTGCATGGTTATCGTTTGATTATCGTTTTAATTCTAGTTGTTTGATTACTGGCCAGGATTAATTAACTAGTCTCGCGAATTAGGATTGACACCGACCGGGTTAAGACTAAGATAGGCTACGATAATTGAATAGAACTCGTTTAATGATAGCGATCGCATGTTAATCGTAGATCTAAAGGGCATAATTGAATCGACCGATCTTGTGACCTTAGATAACTTTATTGCATGATAATTGATTACTCCCTTATCCCTGAACAATAATCCTAGTGAACCTGTGACCCTAGACTTTTAATCTCATTGTTTTCAACCTTATTAGTTTGTTATTGCTTATTATTAGTTGTTATTATTATTAGTTGTTATTGTTTACTTTTAGTTATTGTTATTGTTTGCCATTAGTTTAGAAACCAATCTCAAACCCCAAATTGTTACTTAGAGACAAACCTAGTTTAACAGATTAGAATACTACCGCCTCCCTGTGGATTCGATACCTTGCTTACCGCTGACTATTAGTTAGTAGTGAATTAGGTTTTACTTTGATTAAGGTGACGCGACTTTACCCTTATCAAATTTGGCGCCGTTGCCGGGGAGGCAACAGTTTTCTGTTTGTTTCTACTTAGTTTGTCTTTTTCGTCTCAGGGAACCTAAGTTCCTTGAGACCGTTCTCATCCTTTTCTTTAGTTTTTGTTTATGCCCAGGTGTTCTAGGTCCGTTCTCGTGCCCTACGATTCCGAACCAGAGAAGACTCTCCGGTCTAGACGAAACTTTTGGAAGGAAATTCAAGAAGCGGAAGACTTGAGTACGCTTGAAACAGTTTACGCCGAATTCGTCGCAGAAAAACCATCCTTAGAAGAGGATACACCTATTTCTGCACCTACTACAACCATGCCTACTCTAGCCAGCCACTCGGAGCCTACCGTTGCATCTATTCCCAAGGGATTTCAACTCCCTACTACGGGTAATAGTACTTTTGAGATTCGTCCATCTTATATCTCTTTGGTGGAGCGAAACATGTTTGGAGGGAGCCCTACTGAGGATCCTGCTAAGCATATGGAGAAGTTCACTAACTATTGTTGCTCTATTCCTTTGACGGGTGGGGTGACACAAGATCAGATAAAGTTGGTGTTGTTTCCCTTCTCATTACGAGACGGGGCAGAAGATTGGTTGAGTGAGTTAGATATGGCTGCACTTGGCATCACCGATTGGAATTCTTTGGCTCTTGCATTCTACAAAAGATATTTTCCGCCACAGAAAACCAATGCCATTAGAAGTCAAATCACAAGTTTCAAACAAGGTCCCCAAGAGAACTTTAATGAGGCCTGGGTTCGCTTCAAAAAGCTTGTCAAGTCTGTTCCACATCATGGTTTTGATACTTGGTTCTTATGCAACCAATTTTATAATGGGTTATATGATGATCAGAGGAATTTGTTGGATTCTGCTGCTAATGGGAGATTCCAAAATAACACTACTGATGCCAATGCTTGGAAGTTAATTGATGAGATGGCTACTCACAATGCCGAGTATGGGAATCCTAGGGGTAATGTGAGGAGAGGAGGTCCGGATAATGCAGTTGCAGCTCAGTTGGAGGCATTAACTGCCAAAATTGCCGAGTTACAAACTTCAAAGTCCTTGGAAAATAAGCAAACGGTTCATGCCATGGTTCAACAAGAGCCAACCTGTGAAAGATGTGGTACTATGGGGCATACTGCAGTGGAATGTATGAGTACGGTTGAGCAAGTCCTTGCTTTTCAATCTTTTAAGCAAGGTACACCTTACTCCAATTTTTACAATGAAAGGACAAAAGAGCATCCCAATCTATCCTACCGAAGTCAGAATGTTCTTAATCCTACCCCACCGCCACATCAGCAACAAGGTTCTTCTTATGTGATTCCTCAGAATCGCAATTTCCAAGGTAATTATAACCGCTCCAATCAAGGTGGCCAAAACTTTCAACAACCTCCACCTCCACCACCTCCAAGTAATGACATGGCGGAATTGAAAGCCATGTTGCAGCAGAGTCTTATGATCCAACAAAAGCAAGATGCTCAGATCTCACAGTTAATAGCTCATAATAAGATGGTGGACACTCAAATTGCCCAATTGGCAATTCAAAATCCACATAAGCAACCCGGTAATCTTCCTCCTCAAGGACACCCTCCACATGAACAAGTCAATGCCATCATTTTGAGGAGTGGAACCCATTACAAAGGCCCTGAAATGATAAGGGATGCAACCAATGAAAGCTTGGAAGTTGCGGATCAAAGTTCGAAAAAAGGCGAAAATAAGGCTGAAACAGAGGTTGCTCGATCGAGCAGCACCCCCTTGCTCGATCGAGCAACCCAGAAAATCTGCCCAAATTTGTCTCGGGAAGTTTCTGAAAGTTACAGTACACCAAAACTCGATCGAGCACGCCCTCTGCTCGATCGAGCAACCCCTGTTTCGGATGAAAAGCCTTCTAATTCATCTTCCAAAGCCAAAGAAGCCGAGCCCATTGTAATTAAACTTCCTTTTCCTCAACGCCTACATCAATCAAAGCTCGATAAACAGTTTGTGAGGTTTATGGAGGTAGTGAAGAATTTACAAGTGAGTGTACCATTTACCGAGTTGATCACTCAAGTGCCGGCCTATGCAAAGTTTCTAAAGGATATATTGACAAGGAAGCGGTCCTTTAATGAAGTGGAGACGGTTGCATTTACTGAGGAATGCAGTGCTGTTTTGCAATCCAAATCACCACCTAAGCTAAAGGATCCAGGGAGTTTTTCTATTCCTTGTAATATAGGTCGCTTAGCAATAGATAAAGCCCTTTGTGATTTAGGGGCTAGTGTTAGTGTAATGCCATATTCTATATGCAAAAAGTTAAATATGGGTCAACTTACTGTTACAAACATGACCTTACAAATGGCCGACCGTTCTATTAAACACCCATTGGGGATTTTAGAAGACGTACCGGTTAGAGTAGGGAAGTTTTTCATACCAGTTGACTTTGTTGTCTTAGATATGGCTGAAGACACCCAAACTCCTATCATCTTAGGACGACCATTCCTCCATACTGCGGGGGCGGTTATAGATGTTAAGAATGGGAGACTTACACTAACAGTGGGGGATGACACTATCACTTTCAACCTAGATAAGGCAATGAAACACCCCCCACTAGAAGAGACATGTCATAGGGTCGATATTGTGGATTTAACTATTAATGATTGTCCCCCTTTGCGTTTGGATAGGGATCCTCTGGAGATCGCCTTAAATTCCAGGAATGCTGAAGCTAGAAGCTCACGGAGTAAACTCAAGTCCATATGGTCGAGACCATTCACAAAAACCAAGGTGAGCAAGTTTGAGTCGGTTACGCTACAAACCGGCAAGGGCGGAATGTTCAAAGTCAATGGTCAACGCTTAAAGACCCATTACGATAGAGCATTTATAGGAGTGAGAGAGGCCGTTGACCTTTTCACTCTTGATCAACCACCATGACTTTGAGGTACCACGGTCGTGCGGGACCGATATAAACCAGCGCTAACCGGGAGGCAACCCGGCATTTACTTGTATTTCATTTGTAAATTTTATTTCGTTTAGCTTAATTATCAATGTCACAGTTACATTAGATTTAGTTTGGATAGTTACTATACTTGTGCTTTATTGAGTGCGGTGAGGGAGCGATCTAACAATTCTATTAAGTGTTTGCAGCTAATACAATTGGAAGTCGCTTTAATAATAAGAAACGAAAAGCAAAGCAAAGAAAGTAAGAAGAAAAGAAGAGAAAATAAGTGCAAAGCTGAACATCACAGGTTGCTCGACCGAGCAAGCACATGCTCGATCGAGTTTTTGCTACGTCCAACATCCAGCAACTCAAGCAAGGTTGATAATCAGAATTTTGAAGGTTGCTCGATCGAGCAAGCTCCTCTTGCTCGATCGAGTCGGTCAGTTCGAACCTGCCCGAAGCTTAAAAAGCCAGTTTTCACCAATTTTCTCTTCATTCCTCTTCTTATTTCGTCCTTGTTCTTCACTACCTCACCCTTATTTTCTTAATTACTGGTATTATCTATCCTTATACTTTCTTCTATTGTATTTTCTTTTAGTTATTTCCCCTTCTCCCTTTGTTAGTTGTGTCCTTTAGGTTGCTGTTGTTGGTTATTGTGTGATGTTGTGCTGTTAGCGTCACAATGAGGACACTGTGACATTTAGGTTTGGGGGAGAATCTTTATTTCAGTTGTGTGTTTAGTTTATTTAAAAAAAAAATCCATAAAAAATTGAAAATTTTACAAAATCCAAAAACATGTTTTTATTTTATTAGGTCGAGTCTTGGTGAATTGAATTACAATGATGATAATTTGCATTGTTTCTGCATTTGAATCCCAAATAAGTTGTCCATGTACATTGTTTTGACTTGCTATTTTTGAAAACAAAGCTCATAGTACAAGTCTTGACCGTTTTTGACATACCTTATGCTAATTAGATTTGGCAATTTTTGTTGGTAAACCACTTAAAATTCTGAGGTCTTTAGAGCTTCCTAGGCCAGGAACATCAATAAACTGGTCTCATTGTTTTTTAGGCTTGAGTGTGGTACTCCTTGTGGAATGTGTAACATCAAATTGCACAAGTGTGACATTCGTTTCTTGATACTATACGCGTTCGTTTGATAAGTGCATGATGAAAGGTGGTTCTTTTTGTTCAAATGAGCCTCACATAGCCAAAAAGACTTGATTTTATACCCTTATTATTGAGTTCTTTATATTTAGCCATTTTGAACATTTGTAGCCTGTTTCATAACCTATCTAAAAGCTACATTCCTAGAACTTGCCTACCTTATCGGGACAGTCGCAGTTGCATGTTTTTCTTATCTACTTTTCTACTATGGTTGGGTCGGGATTTCAAAAAGAATATCAATTGGGTGTAGCAAGTATGTTGGCAATTGTGTCATTTATTCCCTTTGTTGAGAAAAGTTGTGAAGCAAAAGGAAAGAAAAGAAAAAAATGATGATGAAGAAAAGAAAAAAAAAAAGGATTTGATTAGAAAAAAAGAAAAAAAAAAAAGGAAAGAAAAATATGTTGCTTCATTGAATTATTCAAGGGAAAATGAAAGGGAATTTACTAGAGTCTAATCCATTTTTCAGAGAGCAATATCGATCTCTCTCTTGTGTTGTCAAAGTTTAAGATGATTTCTCTAGTCGGTGTTGGTTTGTGCTAGTCTTGTAGATTTGTTTTGGTACGTGTCGCTGCGACTACCGGTCTTAGCCCCACATTCCCAAACGTGCCTTGGCACAACCCATTTCTACCTTCACCCATTAGCCTTCCTTTTTGTCCTGATTCATGTACTTTGTAGCGAATGCGTATTTGTTGGGGAAATTACTATCACATTAGAATGCATGCATGTTTCATAAGTTGAGTGAGTGTTTCTATTTCTTTCTATCTTCACAAAATTCACCTTTACATAAACTTATGAGTGTTTGAGTGAATCCGCGAGAATCCGACAAATTGAGCCTTGCAAGATTGAAAGGTATTTGGTTTTTGTCTATACTACGGTATCATGTAAAATCTTGGATTATGAGCTGCGTTTTCTACTTTCCCGTACCTTTGAATTTGTTTTATTGGTACAACTTGGTCATTACTTTGTTATAGATATGGATAGCTTGGGATTTGTATGTGCATTAACATTAGCTTTGAGTTTTTCATTCACCATTTGTATGTTTGTCTTTGTATGTGTCGAGTGCTTTGCTTAGGGACAAGCAAAGGATTGGTTTGGGGGAGTTTGATGATCATTATTTATATACATATTTTATGCTTCCCTTAGACACAAATAACTCGATTTACCGTCTTTCCTTGCTTATTCTATGCTATTTTAGCTAGAATATCGATTCTGCCGTTCTATTATGTTTTAATGCAGATTGGATGCATTTGGAGCTTTTTTAGTAGATATGAAGCATGGCGGAGTCGGATCGTAGAAGGTTAGGCATGGGAATCGAGAACAAAAGAGAAGAAATGAAGAAAATCGAAGAAACGAGCCAAAAGAAGGTCTGCTCGATCGAGCAACTATACTTGCTCGATCGAGTCGGTCTGAAGGTTGCTCGATCTAGCAAGATACCCTTGCTCGATCGAGCAACCTTGTTTTTCGACGACTTTTTCTTATTTTCCTAAACTTTAACCTAATTAATTAGATTTTTGTATTATAAAAGGAAAGTTTGTCTCACATGCTTTCTTATGCTTTTCAAGGCTTTATTGCTTTAAATTAGAAACCCTAATTTAGTTTGCTTGCCTCCGGATTTATTTCATCAAAGACGATTGT
Source organism: Heliosperma pusillum (assembly GCA_022085475.1). Taxonomy (NCBI): domain Eukaryota; kingdom Viridiplantae; phylum Streptophyta; class Magnoliopsida; order Caryophyllales; family Caryophyllaceae; genus Heliosperma; species Heliosperma pusillum. The sequence goes on from JAIUZE010067230.1 coordinate 44,218, forward strand.
CTTTAGTTCATCTTGTAATCGGTATTCTTCAATCTTTCTTAGTTATTTATTTAATTGTCTTCTAGTTCTTTAATTATTCTTTATTCATCCTTTCATAATTGTTAATCATGTTTACTTTAATTATTATTGTTGTTGTTTATATTGTTATGAGTAGCTAAATTCCTTTCTAGGGTTGAAAGGGGATCTAGGATTGTTAGAAGGGGTAGATTAATTAATTGAATTGCAATTGCATGGTTATCGTTTGATTATCGTTTTAATTCTAGTTGTTTGATTACTGGCCAGGATTAATTAACTAGTCTCGCAAATTAGGATTGACACCGACCGGGTTAAGACTAAGATAGGCTACGATAATTGAATAGAACTCGTTTAATGATAGCGACCGCATGTTAATCGTAGATCTAAAGGGCATAATTGAATCGACCGATCTTGTGACCTTAGATAACTTTATTGCATGATAGTTGATTTTATCCCTTACCCCTGAACAATAATCCTAGTGAACCTGTGACCCTAGACTTTTAATCTCATTGTTTTCAACCTTATTAGTTTGTTATTGCTTATTATTAGTTGTTATTATTATTAGTTGTTATTGTTTACTTTTAGTTATTGTTATTGTTTGCCATTAGTTTAGAAACCAATCTCAAACCCCAAATTGTTACTTAGAGACAAACCTAGTTTAACAGATTAGAATACTACCGCCTCCCTGTGGATTCGATACCTTGCTTACCGATGACTATTAGTTAGTAGTGAATTAGGTTTTACTTTGATTAAGGTGACGCGACTTTACCCTTATCAAGACCGTTTTTAGTCGTCTTTGGCTTTTCTTGACTTTTAAGTCGTCTTTGACTTTTCTTGACTTT
>JAIUZE010067231.1:0-40397 GCA_022085475.1 Heliosperma pusillum
AAATCTGCCAGAATCCCGATCGCATTTTCCCAGTTCGACATGCGATAAACGTTTCGCATCCAAGACTTGGTCAATCAAAGACGCCGAGTACCCCAAATTCGGTCGACATTCACGAAAGAGGCGGAAAAGAGCTCAAGCCTCATAACAAGCGGTACGCTACATGCAAATAACACCACCTCGCAAGTACACAACATTTGACGGCCGGGTCGATCAACGCAATGCGTTCGCCTCCCAACAACGTCTTCGTATGCCCACTAACACATGCAATTAAGCAGTAGGATACCTCCCTGTTCCGACATTCCAGCCTTACGAACGTGGAGGTAGCCAAGGGAATGAGAGTACAAAGCACATAACAAAATAGTGCTCAAACCGTAACCTTTGTAAAAACCGACTCAAAGTGGGACATATGAAAAACCGTCACCAAGCATGATAGTAGGGCATTATATAAATGTAACTATGATAAAAATGAATCAATACATGATACATAAGCATTAGACCAAGTTTAAGAAACATTATAAATAGGAAACATAGATCTTATCTCAAAACAACAAGTTTGGAAACTAACTAAAACAAGGGTCCACTTCAAACGGTCATAACTAGAGTTCTAGAAATGCAAATGCAGAAATTCCAAAAGGAGGTAATAGCTTATCCTCTTACGGTTCCAACGGTAGGTCACAAGCCCAAAACAAGCAAGTAACGAAGGAGATATGATCATTTTACGAAAAGGGGTCAGTGCAGTGAAACTGCACAAGTCACGACCGTGACTTGTATTTCACGCCCGTGAAACTGTCTGTTACGCAAGGGTATTTGGTCAGCCACTATTTCACGCTCGTGACATGAGTTTCACGACCGTGACTTGGTTCAAGACATCTCCATTTTGTTCTAAACTCAACCATCATCAACTATTATCATAAATCATCAATTCTCATATCAATTCTCAACAAACAACAAGTATCATCATCAACAGAATTTCTATGAATACTAATCCTATTCCAAATACGATTACTAACATAGAAAACACATTAAAACACGTAAATGATATCGAGTAACCCTTCACCGTTACCTTTATGCGCCTTTAATCGATTTCTAAGTCTTCCTTTACTAGATAGAAATCCTTATCGAGTTCTTGAAGGTCTCCACCTAAACAAAGACGACAAAAGATGAATATAATTCACCTTTGAGAAAGACAGATAAATTGAAAAGCGAGAAAGACGGTAATTTTATTACCAATACGGATAGAGGAAGCTAAGAGGGGAAGAATAAGACGAACTTACGTGAATTTGAGCAAGAAACGAATGAGATATTTCGATTCTAAGCTTGGATCAAAATGGAGGCAAGGGTTTTGGGATTTCTTAAGGAAGAAGAAATGTTGTGTTTGTGTTGGAATGAAATAGGTTAAGGGGAGTATGAGATGTGTAAGGGAAAAAGTCAACAAAAGTCAAAGACGGCTTAAGACGGGTTTCACTTGAAATCTCGCGTAAAATCCAAATACGGACTCGGAAATTCTAAATTCGACACGGAAAAATTTAATTCTAAACTAAAACTAAATTTCGCTGAAAAGTATCCGTAAAATATTTTTACTATAAAATAGGGTACATTTGCGGGTGTTACACCTTATCTTTAGAGTAAGTCCTAACCTTGGCCTTTTGATATTTTACCTCATTGTCGGAATCGGAATCGGATTCATCTGGATGGGCTATGAGACACCTAAGAGACACACACCTAGCAAGTTTATGTGTTTTGTTGATAAGTAGTAATTAGGTAGTGTTTTAGCCCTCATTTATGCCTTTTATTTGACTCGATTTTTTGTGTTTAATTGGCTTAATTACTCATTTTACTACTTATTCAGAATTTATTAGTTTATTAAACTTACTTTGAATATTCATTATTTTGGTAGAATTCGTACTGCTTTCTGTTTGTTTAATTTTGTAGGAGTTGATTTGTGAATTAAAGAAAATCGAATCCAAGTGAGATGGGAAAAATAGAAGCGAACCCAAGTAAAAAGATCAAAAACAAACGTTCCATCCCACCACATAATCCAAGTCTTTTAGAAAATAATGTTTCCTTGTCCTTATCCTCAGATGACATTACATGAACCAAATGTGTTCTCTAATTTATACTTCCTCCCTTCAACTCCACCCTACAAAATTTTTTTTTCACATTTGTCGAGACGTATTTTACACGGTAAATATCGTTAGCTACGTGTTTGCAAAAATTATAAAAGTTAGATATTAATAATGTACTCGTAAAGACGAATCAAACAAGATCACAAATGAATATATTTTTTACTTATATATTGAGAGAAAATTGCAATTATATAATGACTTGTGAATAGTGTACAAAAATGAAAGTAATAGAGTGGATTTGAATGGAGGAAGTACTTCGTATATCAATAGCATTAACGAAGCTTCGAGCATCTTCAAGATCTGGCTGATTGCGACGCGGCTGCAGCATCAACACCACCATTCTACTCGCGCCTGCTAGACCATCAAAACCGAGCTCGAGAAGACTCGTGTCACGGTCAGGACGAATAAATCGCGCTGGGGACGAGTTTGTTTCGATCGGGACAATTCACTCCCTCCTCGACAACAACCAGTAGCCACCGTGCTCTTCCCTGCGTTCATGGTGGTTCGACCACCCAAACCCAACACCATTACCACACTTTCCACCTTCATCTTAAATCAGGTACCCGTAATCGAAAACCCGATTAGAAGCACAATAACTCGACCGCCAGCTGCAATCGATTTGCCATGGACCGAGATGAGCATAACCCCTGCTCTGTCACTCTTAATCGACCACCACGCGGCACCAAGTCAAGCTTGCCACCATTGTTCGCAGCACCGCTCAACCGTCGCATCACCAGGCCGATAACCATCTCACATTCGAAGCATAGCTAACATCACCATGAAAGCAGCCCCCCACGCATCCGAGGCTTAACTCACATCATCAGACACTGGTGTTCAAAATGGATGGTGGTTGTTCTTAAAAATGAGAAGGAATTTGGGGGATTTACTTGTATTGAAGGCAGGCTTGACTTTAATTTGTCTGATTCGTTTTGAAGGAAAGGTGACCACGTGACTTTTGATATTTTATATTATAGCACTGCGTTTTATTGTGGAGAGGACGTCGTTTCATCTAATTTTTTGGTTGCACTATAAAAGGATTGTAAAAGGGCAGCAATAGGGGAAGTTTTTCACAGACCGAAAAAACGGTAGTAGTAGTAGTAGGATAGAAAGTTAAAATTCCTCTATATTTTATTTTTCTCTCTTAAATTATGTTGAAGATGGTCTCTTTAATTTTAGGTCCAAGTTCTTATCTTTTGTAATTCTTTTTGAAAATCTAACTACTTTCATATTCCCATTTATGTAAGTTTAGTATGATTTTCTCAATCTCTCTTTTATTATTATTCTTCCCTATCATTTATTGTTTTTATAGTTTTTGTGTTGAATTTCATTAAAGTTCTTATCTTTATGCATTTAATTAGGTTTATTCCATGTTTTTTGTTAATGGGTAGTTTAGTTAAATTAATATTATCCATGTTTCAGTAGATAATTTCTAGGGTTTGAGGGGGATTTTGAATTATATTTTAGGGGTTGGTTTGATTGTTTTAAGTTGGGTATTTTCATGTTGTTATGGTCTCCAAGTTTAATTAATCCAAGTGTTTGTTTAATTGTCTATGCGATTTTACATTCAACTAATCTTTTGTTTGGACCGACCTTTAGATCGAGAGATTAGGTTGGATTATAGAATAGCTTAAACTTAGTAGGGAAGACTAGTAAGTTGCGAGAGCCCGCTAGTTGGACCTAAGGCGGGCATAAGACAGAGAGGACGTGACCCAAGCCTAGACCTTACTTCACTTTTAACCCCAATTCTTTTATAACCTCTTATAATTCAAATGAACCCGATTGGCCCTAGTTCTTCCTTTATTTGATTTCGTTTATTTGCAACTTATTGTATTTATTTTAATCTTCCCAACTTGCTTTAATTTTCTTTACTTATTGTTTTTTAGCTTTAGATCAAATCCAAACTCAAATAATTGCGACTTTGTGTAGAATTGAGACTTCGTTTAGGCAATCTAATTAGTTGACACTTAGGGTATTTATTTTGATTTTGGAGTGACGATTGTGCGCTCATCATTTGTTTTTAAGATTTTTTGTGAAACACATTTTAGCCTCTAGTTTTTCCTCGATGGGTTCATCGTCCTCGGAGTCTGACATGCCCCAAATGGCGGACATGACTTTATGCTTAAGTTCTTTCTTAGCCGTGTCTCTTCTATCCTTAGATTTTATGTCATTCTATTTTGGGCATTTTTTAATTAGATGACCTTTGTCACCACATTTAAAAAGTCTCATAGCGGAATTAGGTCGTTTCTTAGGAAGGCATTTTCTAGCATTGTTCACATTGAAGTTTTTGAATCCTTGGCTATTGACCAACCCAAAAAGGTTTCTTTAAAACATGGAAAATTTATCTTCCTTTTCTTTTTCCTCATCATTTGAGGTGGATTTAAGAGCAAGTCCTTTTCCCTTTGAGGTCTTACTTGGAGCATTGTCGAGATTTTATTCATGTACAATTAGGGACCCCATTAGTTCATGTGAGGTTAAGGTGGTTAGGTCTCTAGCCTCTTCGATAACGGTGACTTTTGGTTGCCACTTAGCAGTAAGACTACGAAGAATTTTTCGAATGATGCCCTCGGACTCGAAAACTCTTCCTAGACTTTTAAGATCATTAATTATGCTAAAAAAGCGAGAAGACGAGCTATTGATGGACTCATCCTTCAACATATGGAACATCTCATATTCTTTTATGAGAAGGTCGATACGTTGTTTCTTGACTTGTATGGTTCCCTCATGGGCAACACATTGTTGAAGCATAGTCATTGCTTTAGAATTTTTCTCGGCCGGTTTAAAATCATAATTTCATTGTACTCATTTTCAGGTTTGATCGTAGAAATTCCTTTCATCATGTCCTTATGTTTAATAATGAGTGGTCCATATTTAATTATTTTCCAACATTAATAATCAATAACTTTAATGTAGTGTTGCATTTTGAGTTTTCACCATCCAAAATTCTCACCGGTAACGACCGAGATTCAATCTTCTTCTTATTGATTCAATTAAGTGATCTTCTCCGACTACTTAATACCCTTAAAATAAAAAGGACCAACAACCTACTCCGGTTGCGAACTGAGATTAAGACTACTCCGTCTCAAACTCGACTCTCTATCTAAGAAAGTTATAAGATCAAACTCCCTGATTTGGTTCTTGTGAAAAGAGCGAAGGCGAATTCAGTAATATCTAACTATTCTAGATAATAGAGTGCAATCCTTAAGGCAACAATTGACATGTCTGTGACTTTGAGGATTTTGAAAGCTTTGAAAGATTTTGCAAAGTTTAAAAAACATTTGAAAACTGTTTTGAAAGAGAATATGCTTTTGTGATACACGTATTGTGATTCTTGCCAAACTGTGGTACACATGGAACCACGGAGGGACGCACACGGGATGGAAACAACGGACAAGCGTAGTGATACGCATTTGTGGAGTCGCCACCAATGTTTATGGGAAATTGGAACCGTTCGAATAGTTTATGCCATGTCAAGACACAAAGTAATGACATGAACACTAAGAACTCGTTACCCTTAACATTCTATGCCTAGAATGACTCTCGTGGATGCCAATGTACACGGATGTTCACAGAGATCTGGAGTAAGGGGTGAGGGTACGTTTTAGGAAGCTCTTTAATCGAACACATAATCCCGCCCGCCTCGATAGCGACCTCTACTAGTGATTAGGGAAATCGTTCGTATTTGATATGTTATCGATTATATGCATGCATTGACCCTAAGAAGGTATCGTGGGGTTTGTCGTAGCCTCCCTTGAGAGGAGAGGCTAGGGTTTTGTTGATTAGGGTTTTATTTTGTTAATTAGGGTTTTGTTTTACATCATTAAGGTTATAGCATATTAAACTATAAATTTGTATGTAAGATACCTAGATTTTACCTATTTGAGCTATAACATTGAAAGTGACGTTATGGTGCGGTGTACTGTAACAAGACTGGTTGTGGTGACATGGCGGTTTGTACCGTGGAGTCGACCCCTCAGTGATGGTGTTATAGAGGACTAACCCGTGACGGAAGAGCGTTATAGTTGATGATACTATAACCTCGCACGCATAATGTTATAGCTTGAAGTGCTATAACTTCACTAAAGTTGAGTGAAAGTTATAGCTGAAGGTACTATAACATTGTTGAAGTTAAGTGAAGGTTATAGTTTATAATACTATAACCTGACACGCTTAACTAAGGTTATAGTTGAAGTGATATAACTTCACTAAAGTTGAGTGAAAGTTATAGCTGAAAGTACTATAACTTTGCTGAAGTTAAGTGAAGGTTATAGTTGATGATACTATAACCTGACACGCTTAACTAAGGTTATAGCTGATGTTACTATAACTTCACTAGGGTTAAGTAAAGGTTATAGTAAGAGGTACTATAACGTTGAATATATATACATGATTCTATGCTTGATGTTATGGTAGCTCGAACTGTAACGTGACTTCTGAAGTGTAATGTTATACTTCAAGGTACTATAACCTTTGATCCTATGTGCTTGTTCATATGTTGTGTTATAGTTAGTTATGCTATAATATTGTTAGTTTATATCTTGTTGGTTACTCTTTTCGATATAATAGTTCAGTTGGTTATACTGTTCTATGTTATAAGTTGTGATGTTATTCACATGCTTGTACTGTCGGTTAAACTGTACTGTGGTTTATGGTTTATAGGCTAGTTGTATCGATGACGAGAGGTATCAGTTAAATACCGATCGGAATGAGCAAACGCTACCCTTTGGGGATTTGCCGTAGGTCTATGTTCGGGATTGGCTAGAGGCAGTTGTTATACACTCTGGTTCCCGTGTGTCGTTCGATGTATAGTTAATGCATCGAGAGTCTGGCCAGGTCTTAGACATATAGGCAGTTGTTATACGCTATACATAGTATCGTCGATGCAGTTGTTATACGGTCCACATCGATGGAGGCAGTTGTTATACGCTCCATCCGTTCAGAGGCAGTTGTTATACGCTCTGACAGTTAGAGGAAGTTGTTATACGCTCTAATGGCATTCTTTCTATATGCTATGCTTGGTTAGTGGAGGCAGTTGTTATACGCTCCCATGTCGGTTGTTCTTATCCTGTTATTGATGATTTATGATGATTATATTATGACATGCTTAATAATTTCTTCACATGTCGTTCATGCGTATTTTCAGTTATTATTTATTGTTGATTAATTCAGCCTGTTGTAAACATGACTCGGAGAGCATCTAGTTACTCCCAACTGATTGTCGACCCCCATTCTCTTGTTGAATTGATTGCTGCTTGTCTGGATGTTGGGCTGGAGAGACCCATGGCAAGAAGAATAATATGTTTAGGATTTTAGGTTTCCTTTGAGAATATTAATAATGTAATAGTTTAGTTTTGGATTTAGTAGCGATCCGGATTGGTTAGGTGTTTCCGCCACCTTGACCCTTATTTCATTTTTGTACTCTGATGAATTCATTATTAGTAAGTTATTTCTTTTGTCACCACCAACTATAACCTTAACTTAAGCTTAGTGATGTTATAGTAACTTCAGCTATAACTTTCACTCAACTTTTGTGAAGTTACAGTAACTTCCCAACTCTCACTTAGTAAATGACTAAAATAATTGGCTTTCTTGATCTGAGTGAGAGTAAATGGGGTAGAAACCAATAAGGACCTTGTATGTACTTTGATATTTGATTTTATCTCTACCTGTGTATGTAGTTGTACGATTAGCAAATGTGTACAGTGTGTGTTACGATTGTTGTGAGTGTTTATTGTTTCATATTTTCCCCTATAATGTTATTTTTCTAAATTTGATGTTCTTTCTTAAATTTTAAGTTTCGAGGAATTAGAGTGCGCAGCGATAGATATTATTATGGTTTATTTTTTTTATTTTTTTTTTGTTGTAGCCATTTCTTGCCTTGTATTAATCGTTCTTTTATAAATGTCAAGTTTCGAGGACGAAACTTCTTTTTAGGGGGTAGGATTGTAACACCCCGTGTTTTATAATAATTTTTATTTGCCATTTCTCTTATTAAAATAATTATTTTCGGATTTAATAAATTATTTTGTATTTATTGATTACCTTCTTTATTTAATTATTTCCGATTTTGCCTAATTTTGGATAGGTTAAAGTGTCCGTGTCCGAATTTACTATTTTAATTTATTAGCTCATTCTCTTATATGAACTCTCCAAGCGTTTTAATTATTCTAAATCCGATTTGTGATTTGATTATCTATCTTGTGAGCTAATGGATCAAAAGCCCACTTAAACCTCTTATAAATAGAAAACCCTAACCTAGCTAGTAGGTTGCTCTATCTTTGTAACTCCCTTCCTTCTCTCTTTTCAGTTTTACTCCCTTGTAACTCCATTGTTATGAATCTTTCTTTCTTTCAAATGAAAAGATAAATTATATATTTACAATCCTGAATCTTACCTTTACAATAATTTCTTTTCCTTATCTTTTTATGGGATCTATTTGTATGGAGGTTAGACCTACTTTTAGAATTCTTGTTTTGATGGGTAAAGAAGGTGAATTCTATTAATTGGCGATTTTATGGAGATTCTTATTGAAGTGCAGTCTTTATTGCGTAATTAAGGTAACTAGCTGTTTTCCTTTAATTGTGTTTATAGAAAGTGCATTAATTAACATGAATGATGATTGATTATATGATTTGATGCGTGTGTAGTAATTATTATACATGTTGGATGTTTTTTATTTAAATTGTATATCTAATTGTTGTTTATAATATCATGTTGTCGTTGTGGTTCGAACTAGGGTTCAAGATTCGAACCCTAGCCTTTGTTGGTTATTCACGACCCTAAGAAGGTATCGTGGGGTTTATCGTAGCCTCCCTTGAGAGGAGAGGCTAGGGTTTTGTTGATTAGGGTTTTGTTTTACATCATTAAGGTTATAGCATATTAAACTATAAATTTTTATGTAAGATACCTTGATTTTACCTATTTGAATTATAACTTTGAAAGTGACGTTATGGTGCGGTGTACTATAACAAGACTCGTTGTGGTGACATGGCGGTTTGTACCGTGGAGTCGGCCCCTCGGTGATGGTGTTATAGAGGACTAACCCGTTACGGAAGAGAGTTATAGTTGATGATACTATAACCTCGCACGCATAATGTTATAGTTTGAAGTGCTATAACTTCACTAAAGTTGAGTGAAAGTTATAGCTGAAGGTACTATAACTTTGTTGAAGTTAAGTGAAGGTTATAGTTTATGATACTATAACCTGACACGCTTAACTAAGGTTATAGTTGAAGTGATATAACTTCCCTAAAGTTGAGTGAAAGTTATAGCTGAAAGTACTATAACTTTGCTGAAGTTAAGTGAAGGTTATAGTTGATGATACTATAACCTGACACGCTTAACTAAGGTTATAGCTGAAGTTACTATAACTTCACTAGGGTTAAGTGAAGGTTATAATAAGAGGTACTATAACGTTGAATATATATACATGATTCTATGCTTGATGTTATGGTAGCTCGAACTGTAATGTGACTTCTGAAGTGTAATGTTATACTTCAAGGTACTATAACCTTTGATCCTATGTGCTTGTTCATATGTTGTGTTATAGTTAGTTATGCTATAATATTGTGAGTTTATATCTTGTTGGTTACTCTTTTCGATATAATAGTTCAGTTGGTTATACTGTTCTATGTTATGAGTTGTGATGTTATTCACATGCTTGTACAGTCGATTAAACTGTACGGTGGTTTACTGTTTATAGACTAGTTGTATCGATGACGAGAGGTATCAGTTAAATACCGATCGGAATGAGCAAACGCTACCCTTTGGGGATTTGCCGTAGGTCTATGTTCGGGATTGGCTAGAGGCAGTTGTTATACGCTCTGGTTCCAGTGTGTCGTTCGATGTATAGTTAATGCATCGAGAGTCTGGCCAGGTCTTAGACATATAGGCAGTTGTTATACGCTATACATAGTACCGTGGATGTAGTTGTTATACGGTCCACACCGATGGAGGCAGTTGTTATACGCTCCATACGTTCAGAGGCAGTGGTTATACGCTCTGACAGTTAGAGGCAGTTGTTATACGCTCTAACGGCGTTCGTTCTATACGCTATGCTTGGTAAGTGGAGGCACTTGTTATACGCTCCCATGTCGGTTGTTCTTATCCTGTTATTGATGATTTATGATGATTATATTATGACATGCTTAATAATTTCTTCACATGTCGTTCATGCGTATTTTCAGTTATTATTTATTGTTGATTAATTCAGCCTGTTGTAAACATGACTCGGAGAGCATCTAGTTACTCCCGACTGATTGTCGACCCCCATTCTCAGGTTGAATTTGTTGCTGCTCGTCTGGATGTTGGGTGGAGAGACCCATGGCAAGAAGAATAATATGTTTAGGATTTTAGGTTTTTTTTTAGAAGAATATTAATAATGTAATAGTTTAGTTTTGGATTTAGTAGCGATCCGGATTGGTCAGGTGTTTCCGCCACCTTGACCCTTATTTCATCTTTGTACTCTGATGAATTCATTATTATTAAGTTATTTCTTTTGTCACCACCAACTATAACCTTAACTTAAGCTTAGTGATGTTATAGTAAGTTCAGCTATAACCTTCACTCAACTTTTGTGAAGTTACAGTAACTTCCCAACTCTCACTTAGTAAATGACTAAAATAATTGGTTTTCTTGATCTGAGTGAAAGTAAATGGGGTAGAAACCAATAAGGACCATTTATGTACTTTGATATTTGATTTTATCTCTACCTGTATATGTAGTTGTACGATTTGCAAATGTGTAGAGTGTGTGTTACGATGGTTGTGAGTGTTTATTGTTTCATATTTTCCCCTATAATGTTATTTTTCTAAATTTGATGTTCTTTCTTAAATTTGAAGTTTCGAGGAATTAGAGTGCGCAGCGATAGATATTATTATGGTTTATTTTTTTTATTTTTTTTTGTTGTAGCCATTTCTTGCCTTGTATTATTCGTTCTTTTATAAATGTCAAGTTTCGAGGACGAAACTTCTTTTTAGGGGGTAGGATTGTAACACCCCGTGTTTTATAATAATTTTTATTTGCCATTTCTCTTATTAAAATAATTATTTTCGGATTTAATAAATTATTTTGTATTTATTGATTACCTTCTTTATTTAATTATTTCCGATTTCGCCTAATTTTGGAAGGGTTAAAGTGTCCGTGTCCGAATTTACTATTTTAATTTATTAGCTCATTCTCTTATATGAACTCTCCAAGCGTTTTAATTATTCTAAATCCGATTTGTAATTGGATTATCTATCTTGTGAGCTAATGGATCAAAAGCCCACTTAAACCTCTTATAAATAGAAAACCCTAACCTAGCTAGTAGGTTGCTCTATCTTTGTTTCCTGCGTGCCTTTCTGCCGCAGCTCCCTTCCTTCTCTGTTTTCAGGTTTACTCCCTTGTAACTCCATTGTTATGAATATTTCTTTCTTTCAAATGCAAAGATAAATTATATATTTACAATCCTGAATCTTACCTTTATAATAAATTCTTTTTCTTATCTTTTTATGGGATCTATTTGTATGGAGGTTAGACCTACTTTTAGAATTCTTGTTTTGATAGGTCAAGAAGGTGAATTCTATTAATTGGCGATTTTATGGAGATTCTTATTGAAGTGCAGTCTTTATTGCGTAATTAAGGTAACTAGGTGTTTTCCTTTAATTGTGTTTATAGAAAGTGCATTAATTAACATGAATGATGATTGATTAAATGATTTGATGCGTGTGTAGTAATTATTATACATGTTGGATGTTTTTTTATTTAAATTGTATATCTAATTGTTGTTTAAAATATCATGTTGACGTTGTGGTGCGAACTAGGGTTCAAGATTCGAACCCTAGCCTTTGTTGGTGATTCACGACCCTAAGAAGGTATCGTGGGGTTTATCGTAGCCTCCCTTGAGAGGAGAGGCTAGGGTTTTGTTGATTAGGGTTTTGTTTTACATCATTAAGGTTATAGCATATTAAACTATAAATTTGTATGTAAGATACCTTTATTTTACCTATTTGAGCTATAACTTTGAAAGAGACGTTATGGTGCGGTGTACTATAAAAGGACTCGTTGTGGTGACATGGCGGTTTGTACCGTGGAGTGGGCCCCTCGGTGATGGTGTTATAGAGGACTAACCCGTGACGGAAGAGAGTTATAGTTGATGATACTATAACCTCGCACGCATAATGTTATAGTTTGAAGTGCTATAACTTCACTAAAGTTGAGTGAAAGTTATAGCTGAAGGTACTATAACTTTGTTGAAGTTAAGTGAAGGTTATAGTTTATGATACTATAACCTGACACGCTTAACTAAGGTTATAGTTGAAGTGATATAACTTCCCTAAAGTTGAGTGAAAGTTATAGCTGAAAGTACTATAACTTTGCTGAAGTTAAGTGAAGGTTATAGTTGATGATACTATAACCTGACACGCTTAACTAAGGTTATAGCTGAAGTTACTATAACTTCACTAGGGTTAAGTGAAGGTTATAATAAGAGGTACTATAACGTTGAATATATATACATGATTCTATGCTTGATGTTATGGTAGCTCGAACTGTAATGTGACTTCTGAAGTGTAATGTTATACTTCAAGGTACTATAACCTTTGATCCTATGTGCTTGTTCATATGTTGTGTTATAGTTAGTTATGCTATAATATTGTGAGTTTATATCTTGTTGGTTACTCTTTTCGATATAATAGTTCAGTTGGTTATACTGTTCTATGTTATGAGTTGTGATGTTATTCACATGCTTGTACAGTCGATTAAACTGTACGGTGGTTTACTGTTTATAGACTAGTTGTATCGATGACGAGAGGTATCAGTTAAATACCGATCGGAATGAGCAAACGCTACCCTTTGGGGATTTGCCGTAGGTCTATGTTCGGGATTGGCTAGAGGCAGTTGTTATACGCTCTGGTTCCAGTGTGTCGTTCGATGTATAGTTAATGCATCGAGAGTCTGGCCAGGTCTTAGACATATAGGCAGTTGTTATACGCTATACATAGTACCGTGGATGCAGTTGTTATACGGTCCACACCGATGGAGGCAGTTGTTATACGCTCCATACGTTCAGAGGAAGTGGTTATACGCTCTGACAGTTAGAGGCAGTTGTTATACGCTCTAACGGTGTTCGTTCTATACGCTATGCTTGGTAAGTGGAGGCACTTGTTATACGCTCCCATGTCGGTTGTTCTTATCCTGTTATTGATGATTTATGATGATTATATTATGACATGCTTAATAATTTCTTCACATGTCGTTCATGCGTATTTTCAGTTATTATTTATTGTTCATTAATTCAGCCTGTTGTAAACATGACTCGGAGAGCATCTAGTTACTCCCGACTGATTGTCGACCCCCATTCTCAGGTTGAATTTGTTGCTGCTCGTCTGGATGTTGGGTGGAGAGACCCATGGCAAGAAGAATAATATGTTTAGGATTTTAGGTTTTTTTTAGAAGAATATTAATAATGTAATAGTTTAGTTTTGGATTTAGTAGCGATCCGGATTGGTCAGGTGTTTCCGCCACCTTGACCCTTATTTCATCTTTGTACTCTGATGAATTCATTATTATTAAGTTATTTCTTTTGTCACCACCAACTATAACCTTAACTTAAGCTTAGTGATGTTATAGTAAGTTCAGCTATAACCTTCACTCAACTTTTGTGAAGTTACAGTAACTTCCCAACTCTCACTTAGTAAATGACTAAAATAATTGGTTTTCTTGATCTGAGTGAGAGTAAATGGGGTAGAAACCAATAAGGACCATTTATGTACTTTGATATTTGATTTTATCTCTACCTGTATATGTAGTTGTACGATTTGCAAATGTGTATAGTGTGTGTTACGATGGTTGTGAGTGTTTATTGTTTCATATTTTCCCCTATAATGTTATTTTTCTAAATTTGATGTTCTTTCTTAAATTTGAAGTTTCGAGGAATTAGAGTGCGCAGCGATAGATATTATTATGGTTTATTTTTTTTATTTTTTTTTGTTGTAGCCATTTCTTGCCTTGTATTATTCGTTCTTTTATAAATGTCAAGTTTCGAGGACGAAACTTCTTTTTAGGGGGTAGGATTGTAACACCCCGTGTTTTATAATAATTTTTATTTGCCATTTCTCTTATTAAAATAATTATTTTCGGATTTAATAAATTATTTTGTATTTATTGATTACCTTCTTTATTTAATTATTTCCGATTTCGCCTAATTTTGGAAGGGTTAAAGTGTCCGTGTCCGAATTTACTATTTTAATTTATTAGCTCATTCTCTTATATGAACTCTCCAAGCGTTTTAATTATTCTAAATCCGATTTGTAATTGGATTATCTATCTTGTGAGCTAATGGATCAAAAGCCCACTTAAACCTCTTATAAATAGAAAACCCTAACCTAGCTAGTAGGTTGCTCTATCTTTGTTTCCTGCGTGCCTTTCTGCCGCAGCTCCCTTCCTTCTCTGTTTTCAGGTTTACTCCCTTGTAACTCCATTGTTATGAATATTTCTTTCTTTCAAATGCAAAGATAAATTATATATTTACAATCCTGAATCTTACCTTTATAATAAATTCTTTTTCTTATCTTTTTATGGGATCTATTTGTATGGAGGTTAGACCTACTTTTAGAATTCTTGTTTTGATAGGTCAAGAAGGTGAATTCTATTAATTGGCGATTTTATGGAGATTCTTATTGAAGTGCAGTCTTTATTGCGTAATTAAGGTAACTAGGTGTTTTCCTTTAATTGTGTTTATAGAAAGTGCATTAATTAACATGAATGATGATTGATTAAATGATTTGATGCGTGTGTAGTAATTATTATACATGTTGGATGTTTTTTTATTTAAATTGTATATCTAATTGTTGTTTAAAATATCATGTTGACGTTGTGGTGCGAACTAGGGTTCAAGATTCGAACCCTAGCCTTTGTTGGTGATTCACGACCCTAAGAAGGTATCGTGGGGTTTATCGTAGCCTCCCTTGAGAGGAGAGGCTAGGGTTTTGTTGATTAGGGTTTTGTTTTACATCATTAAGGTTATAGCATATTAAACTATAATTTTGTATGTAAGATACCTTTATTTTACCTATTTGAGCTATAACTTTGAAAGAGACGTTATGGTGCGGTGTACTATAAAAGGACTCGTTGTGGTGACATGGCGGTTTGTACCGTGGAGTGGGCCCCTCGGTGATGGTGTTATAGAGGACTAACCCGTGACGGAAGAGAGTTATAGTTGATGATACTATAACCTCGCACGCATAATGTTATAGTTTGAAGTGCTATAACTTCACTAAAGTTGAGTGAAAGTTATAGCTGAAGGTACTATAACTTTGTTGAAGTTAAGTGAAGGTTATAGTTTATGATACTATAACCTGACACGCTTAACTAAGGTTATAGTTGAAGTGATATAACTTCCCTAAAGTTGAGTGAAAGTTATAGCTGAAAGTACTATAACTTTGCTGAAGTTAAGTGAAGGTTATAGTTGATGATACTATAACCTGACACGCTTAACTAAGGTTATAGCTGAAGTTACTATAACTTCACTAGGGTTAAGTGAAGGTTATAATAAGAGGTACTATAACGTTGAATATATATACATGATTCTATGCTTGATGTTATGGTAGCTCGAACTGTAATGTGACTTCTGAAGTGTAATGTTATACTTCAAGGTACTATAACCTTTGATCCTATGTGCTTGTTCATATGTTGTGTTATAGTTAGTTATGCTATAATATTGTGAGTTTATATCTTGTTGGTTACTCTTTTCGATATAATAGTTCAGTTGGTTATACTGTTCTATGTTATGAGTTGTGATGTTATTCACATGCTTGTACAGTCGATTAAACTGTACGGTGGTTTACTGTTTATAGACTAGTTGTATCGATGACGAGAGGTATCAGTTAAATACCGATCAGAATTAGCAAATCCTACCCTTTGGGGATTTGCCGTAGGTCTATGTTCGGGATTGGCTAGAGCCAGTTGTTATACGCTCTGGTTCCCGTGTGTCGTTCGATGTATAGTTAATGCATCGAGAGTCTGGCCAGGTCTTAGACATATAGGCAGTTGTTATACGCTATACATAGTACCGTGGATGCAGTTGTTATACGGTCCACACCGATGGAGGCAGTTGTTATACGCTCCATCCGTTCAGAGGCAGTAGTTATACGCTCTGACAGTTAGAGGCAGTTGTTATACGCTCTAACGGCGTTCGTTCTATACGCTATGCTTGGTAAGTGGAGGCAGTTGTTATACGCTCCTATGTCGGTTGTTATTATCCTGTTATTGATGATTTATGATGATTATATTATGACATGCTTAATAATTTCTTCACATGTCGTTCATGCGTATTTTCAGTTATTATTTATTGTTCATTAATTCAGCCTGTTGTAAACATGACTCGGAGAGCATCTAGTTACTCCCGACTGATTGTCGACCCCCTTTCTCAGGTTGAATTGGTTGCTGCTTGTCTGGATGTTGGGCGGAGAGACCCATGGCAAGAAGAATAATATGTTTAGGATTTTTGGTTTCCCTTGAGAATATTAATAATGTAATAGTTTAGTTTTTGATTTAGTAGCGATCCGGATTGGTCAGTTGTTTCCGCCACCTTGACCCTTATTTCATCTTTGTACTCTGATGAACTCATTATTATTAAGTTATTTCTTTTGTCACCACCAACTATAACCTTAACTTAAGCTTAGTGAAGTTATAGTAACTTCAGCTATAACCTTCACTCAACTTTTGTGAAGTTACAGTAACTTCCCAAATCTCGCTTAGTAAATGACTAAAATAATTGGCTTTCTTGATCTGAGTGAGAGTAAATGGGTAGAAACCAATAAGGACCTTTTATGTACTTTGATATTTGATTTTATCTCTACATGTATATGTAGTTGTACGATTAACAAATGTGTAGAGTGTGTGTTACGATGGTTGTGAGTGTTTGTTGTTTCATATTTTCCCCTATAATGTTATTTTTCTAAATTTGATGTTCTTTCTTAAATTTTAAGTTTCGAGGAATTCGAGTGCCCAGCGATAGATTTTATTATGGTTTATTTTTTTATTTTTTTTTTGTTCTAGCCATTTCTTGCCTTGTATTAATCGTTCTCTTATAAATGTCAAGTTTCGAGGACGAAACTTCTTTTTAGGGGGTAGGATTGTAACACCCCGTGTTTTATAATAATTTTTATTTGCTATTTTTCTTATTAAAATAATTATTTTCGGATTTAATAAATTATTTTGTATTTATTGATTACCTTCTTTATTTAATTATTTCCGATTTCGCCTAATTTTGGATGGGTTAAAGTGTCCGTGTCCGAATTTACTATTTTAATTTATTAGCTAATTCTCTTATATGAACTCTTCAAGCGTTTTAATTATTCTAAATCCGATTTGTAATTGGATTATCTATCTTGTGAGCTAATGGATCAAAAGCCCACTTAAACCACTTATAAATAGAAAACCCTAACCTAGCTAGTAGGTTGCTCTATCTTTGTTTCCTGCGTTTTTTCTGCCGCAACTCCCTTCCTTCTCTCTTTTCAGTTTTACTCCCTTCTAACTCCATTGTTATGAATCTTTCTTTCTTTCAAATGCAAAGATAAATTATATATTTACAATCCTGAATCTTACCTTTAGTATAAATTCTTTTCCTTATCTTTTTATAGGATCTATTTGTATGGAGGTTAGACCTACTTTTAGAATTCTTGTTTTGATGGGTAAAGAAGGTGAATTCTATTAATTGGCGATTTTACGAAGATTCTTATTGAAGTGCAATCTTTATTGCGTAATTAAGGTAACTAGGTTTTTTTCCTTTAATTGTGTTTATAGAAAGTGCATTAATTAACATGAATGATGATTGATTATATGATTTGATGCGTGTGGAGTAATTATTATACATGTTGGATGTTTTTTATTTAAATTGTATATCTAATTGTTGTTTAAAATATCATGTTGTCGTTGTGGTGCGAACTAGGGTTCAAGATTCGAACCCTAAGAAGATATCGTGGGGTTTGTCGTAGCCTCCCTTGAGAGGAGAGTCTAGGGTTTTGTTGATTAGGGTTTTATTTTGTTAATTAGGGTTTTGTTTTACATCATTAAGGTTATAGCATATTAAACTATAAATTTGTATGTAAGATACCTTGATTTTACCTATTTGAGCTATAACTTTGAAAGTGACGTTATGGTGCGGTGTACTATAACAAGACTCGTTGTGGTGACATGGCGGTTTGTACCGTGGAGTCGTCCCCTCGGTGATGGTGTTATAGAGGACTAACCCGTGACGGAAGAGAGTTATAGTTGATGATACTATAACCTCGCACGCATAATGTTATAGCTTGAAGTGCTATAACTTCACTAAAGTTGAGTGAAAGTTATAGCTGAAGGTACTATAACTTTGTTGAAGTTAAGTGAAGGTTATAGTTTATGATACTATAACCTGACACGCTTAACTAAGGTGATAGTTGAAGTGATATAACTTCACTAAAGTTGAGTGAAAGTTATAGCTGAAAGTACTATAACTTTGCTGAAGTTAAGTGAAGGTTATAGTTGATGATACTATAACCCGACGCGCTTAACTAAGGTTATAACTGAAGTTACTATAACTTCACTAGGGTTAAGTGAAGGTTATAGTAAGAGGTACTATAACGTTGAATATATATACATGATTCTGTGCTTGATGTTTTGGTAGATCGAACTGTAACGTGACTTCTGAAGTGTAATGTTATACTTCAAGGTACTATAACCTTTGATCCTATGTGCTTGTTCATATGTTGTGTTATAGTTAGTTATGCTATAATATTGTGAGTTTATATTTTGTTGGTTACTCTTTTCGATATAATAGTTCAGTTGGTTATACTGTTCTATGTTATGAGTTGTGATGTTATTCACATGCTTGTACAGTCGGTTAAACTGTACTGTGGTTTATGGTTTATAGGCTAGTTGTATCGATGACGAGAAGTATCAGTTAAATACCGATCAGAATGAGCCAACGCTACCCTTTGGGTATTTGCCGTAGGTCTATGTTCGGGATTGGCTAGAGGCAGTTGTTATACGCTCTGGTTCCCGTGTGTCGATCGATGTATAGTTAATGCAACGAGAGTCTGGCCAGGTCTTAGACATATAGGCAGTTGTTATACGCTATACATAGTACCGTGGATGCAGTTGTTATACGGTCCACACCGATGGAGGCAGTTGTTATACGCTCCATCCGTTCAGAGGCAATTGTTATACGCTCTGACAGTTAGAGGCAGTTGTTATACGCTTTAACGGCGTTCGTTTTATACGCTATGCTTGGTTAGTGGAGGCAGTTGTTATACGCTCCCATGTCGGTTGTTCTTATCCTGTTATTGATGATTTATGATGATTATATTATGACATGCTTAATAATTTCTCCACATGTTGTTCATGCGTATTTTCAGTTATTATTTATTGTTGATTAATTCAGCCTGTTGTAAACATGACTCGGAGAGCATCTAGTTACTCCCGACTGATTGTTGATCCCCATTCTCAGGTTGAAATGGTTGCTGCTTGTCTGGATGTTGGGCTGGAGAGACTTGTGGCAAGAAGAATAATATGTTTAGGATTTTAGGTTCCCTTTGAGAATATTAATAATGTAATAGTTTAGTTTTGGATTTCGTAGCGATCCGGATTGGTCAGGTGTTTCCGCCACCTTGACCCTTATTTCATTTTTATACTCTGATGAATAAATCATTATTATGCATTTCCTTTGTCGTGAAATCCGGGTTGTTACACTACAATTTTTATAAACAATTTATTAAATTAATTTTTGGTTTTATATTATACTGACTTTCGCTGTTTTGCTTTTAATGTTTTTAAAATCTCGTATTTTCCGCTGCAAATCTATGTGTTTAATTTACTACTAAACCGCGAGGTGTTATAATATACAAAATCTTAAATATTATTATATATTATCTACTTTCTAGAGTTAAATTAACAAAATATACAAACAGATCGTGCGAAGCACGGGATACTACCTAGTATGATAATATTTTGAGTCCTTTTTTTACTGAAACTCAACTAACTCTGTAACACCCGCAAATGTACCTTATTTTTATATGAAAAATATTATACGGATACTTTTCAGCGAATTTTAGTTTTAGTCTAAAATTAAATTTCTTGTATCTATTTTAGAAAATCCGAGTTCGTTTTTGGACGTTACTTGCTAAAATCCACTAATTCTCGTCTCAATCTTTCCCTCTCATTGTCCTCTATCTTAATTGGTAATAAAATTACCGTCTTTCTCGCTTTTCAATTTATCCGTCTTTCTCAAAGATGAATTATATTCATCTTTTATTGTTTAATTGTAGGTGGTGACCTTCAAGACCTCGTCAAAGACTACTACTTCGTAGAGGAGGACCTCGACGAGGAGTGAAGACGCAAAAAGGTAACGGTGAAGGGTTACTCGATATTATTACGTGTTTTAATGTGTTTTCTATGTGTTGTTGATGATAGTTGTTGTTAGTGGATAATTGATAATGAGAATTGATGATTGATGATGTTAGTTGATGTTTGTTGTATGATGTTTGGGTTGAAGAGGATGATTTTCGTGCATATTACATCCCAGCCGGCCAACCGGCTGGGAAGTGGCTGTATATTAATTGTGTTACGTAATACTTTTGATGTTATAAAGGTCTCAGCCGGCCGACCGGCTGAGACACATCCCATATTACCTTAATTTTCTCATATGTCTTATGGTGCCAGCCGGGTAGCTGGCAGCCAGTCCCTTTGACCGGCTGGGACACACTGCATTTTCACTTGTTTTCATATGTTACTTTGTTGCCATCCGGGTAGCCGGCAGCCGGTCCACCTGACCGGCTGGCACATGCTGGCTTTCTCCCTTCTATTCTTTCTTATGTTTTCATTTATAATAGTTCGCATGGTTCGTTTATCGTATAAATTTACGTAATGACTTTAAATATTAATGTTTCGAATATATGATATTCCATTTGCTTGTATCGCATGTTTTGTGACGGTTTTTCATGTATCTCACTTTGAGTCGGTTTTACACATGTTACGGTTTGAGCACTAATTGTTATGTGCTATGTACTCTCATTACCCCGGCTACCTCTTCGTTTGTAAGGCTGGAATGTCGGAACGAAGAGTGTATCCTTACTGATTAATTGCATGTGTTAGTGGGCATATGACGACGTTGTTGGGAGGCGAACGATTTGCGTTGATCGACCCGGCCGTCAAATGTTGTATACTTGCGAGGTGGTGTCATTGCATGTAGTGTATCGCTTGTTATGATGCCTGTGCTCTTTTCCGTCTCTTTCGTGAAGGTTGACCAAATTTGGGGTACTCGACTTCTATGTATGACCGAGTCTTGGATGCGAAATGTTTATCGCATGTCGAATTGGAAAATGTGATTCCGAGAGTCTGGCCAGATTTAGACTACGACCGTATTATGATCGTCGTTCTACCAGGAGGAAATTAGTCTACATATACGAAATGTTTGAATCGTGTATGCGTTCAGGGAAATGTTTATCCCGTGGATGCGATTTTAATCATACTTGCCATGTACACGGTGCTAGTGCGTGTCATTTACCGTGGATGATTATATGATTGATTAATTGTGATCGTTGGATGACTTGGCATGGTTTGTTTGTCGAGTCTCAATCTTATCAAGCTTATGCCGCTAATGGTGAGATACAAGCCCTAATGAGTGTATGGTTGCCTAAGAGTGTCTTCCCCGAGTCTATCTATAATATGATGGTTACGCTTTTGTACTTCATGTTTCGATATCCTTATATATTGAATTGCCTATTTATCCTTCTCGTATTTCACATGTATATTTATATATGCATGCTTCTACTTTCGTATTTTCGTTTAAGTATGTTATTTGTGATATGGCTGGGAGAACCCGGAGTTACTCCCCACTGACTGTGGCATTCATGTTTTTCATGGATGAACAGGTTGCTTGCTTGGATGGATTTTGCTAGTTGTATTTTGGGTTTCAGGTGTGAGCTAGCGGGCGTTGGCCTAGATGAATCACCTCTAGACGTTGTTTAGCTAGTTTGCTAATAACTTTGATATTTGATAACATTTTGAGAGATTTCGTCTCTTTGTAGTATATTCTACTTTGGTTTGTAATTATTTGACATTTCTCGTATTTTTATCTTAGCATGTAAAACGTTTTAAAAACACCGTATTTTCCGCTATATAAATCACATGCTTGTTATGTTTTATTTCCGCATTCGCGAGGGTTGTCACAGTTGGTGTTAGAGCTTTAACGCTCCTGACGCACACATGTGAACCCTAAACTTAAACTACTTGACCTTGAAATAATAAATGAGAGATGGGTAGAGATTAAGGACTTTCCTTGGTAGTCTCTTTGTTTATGCTAAGTGATAGGATTAACTTGTTTTATTTTTGTTTCTTATGAAGATGGTTAGACCTCGAGTAGTAGAGAATGTCATTCTTGAGGCTCTTACTCAAGTGCTAAGAAACCAGCAAGATGCGGCATAGTACTCAGACTCAGTTGTAGAATCTGCTATAACACTCTGTTTGGAGCTTTTCCAACTGACCGCAGCGCCATTAAGAGTAAAGACGAATCCAGACTGAGATTTCGAGTCATCTCGATCTGTTTGGAAGCTAGCATCTGCGTAACCGATTGCGCATAGCTCAGTGTCTCCTCCATAAGTCAATACCCAATCCTTAGTCCTTCGTAAGTACTTAAGGATGTTTTTGACAGCCATCCAGTGTGTTTCACCTGGATTGCCTTGGTACCGACTCGTCATAGTCAATGCATATGCGACGTCCGGACGTGTGCATATTATGGCATACATGATCGATCCTATAGCTGATGCATAAGGAACACGACTCATGCGCTCGACCTCTTCTGATGTCTTGGGTGCCTGAGCTTTACTCAAATGCATCCCAGGAGTCATTGGAAGGTTCTCCTTCTTCGAGTTGATCATGCTGAATCTCTCAAGAATCTTATCTATATAAGACTTCTGACTGAGTGATAACATCCGTCGTGATCTATCTCTATAGATACGGATCTCTAATATGCGTTGTGCCTCACCCAAATCTTTCATCTGGAAATGGTTCTTTAACCATACTTTTACCGAAGATAAGAGAGGGATGTCATTCCCAAT
Organism: Heliosperma pusillum; assembly: GCA_022085475.1. NCBI lineage: Eukaryota > Viridiplantae > Streptophyta > Magnoliopsida > Caryophyllales > Caryophyllaceae > Heliosperma > Heliosperma pusillum. The sequence goes on from JAIUZE010067231.1 coordinate 23,198, forward strand.
CAAGAGTATGTCATCAACATACAATATTAAGAAGACAATCTTACTCCCATTCGACTTGACATACAAGCATGGTTCCTCGACCGATCGAGTGAAACCATTCTCTTTTATCACCTGGTTGAAACGATGATTCCAACTCCAAGAAGCTTGCTTAAGTCCATAAATGGAACGCTTAAGCTTGCAAACTTTCTTAGGATTTTTAGGATCAATGAAACCTTCGGGTTGTACCATGTACAATTCCTCCTCCAAATAACCGTTTAAGAAGGCGGTTTTCACATCCATCTGCCAAATTACATAGTCATGAAAAGCGGCAATCGCTAAGATTATCCAAATGCAACGCAGCATAACTACGGGTGCAAAAATTTCATCATAATGCAATCCTTGCACTTGAGTGAAACCTTTAGCTACTAGTCGTGCCTTATAGGTGTCTGGTTGTCCTTCTACGGAATGCTTTATCTTATAAAGCCATTTGCAATGAAGAGGCCGTACCTTATCCGGCAAATCAACAAGATCCCATACGTCATTCTCATACATGGAGTCCATCTCGGATTGCATGGCTTCAAGCCATAGCTTAGAGTCGGAACAGGTCATGGCACCTTTATAGGTAGCGGGTTCGTTACTCTCTAGGAGTAAAACATTATCTCTCTCATTCTCCTCGATCATACCAATGTATCTGTCTGGAGGAATGAAGACTCTACCCGACCTCTTAGGTTCCATAGGGATGTTAACCGTAGCAGAAGTTGAAGGAACCTCTTCCTCAATTGGTTGCTCGGTTGTTGGTTATTGAATCTCCGACAGATCGAAGGTTCTATTACTTGACTTATTCTCGAGAAACTCTTTCTCTAAGAACTTCGCACTAGCCGCAACAAAAACTCGTTGTTCGGTAGGCAAATAGAAGTAATGACCAAACATTCCTTTTGGATAACCAATAAAGTATGTCTTGACCGATCGCGGGCCGAGCTTATCCTCGTGTCTCCACTTCACATAAGCCTCGCAGCCCCAAACCCGAATAAACGACAAGTTAGGGACCGTTCCCTTCCATAACTCATATGGAGTCTTGTCTACAGCTTTAGACGGACTTCGGTTAAGTGCAAGAGCAGCTGACAAAAGAGCATAACCCCATAATGAATCAGGTACTACCGTGTGACTCATCATGGATCGAACCATATCGAGTAATGTTCGATTTCTCCGTTCGAACACACCATTTAATTGAGGTGTTCCAGGTGGAGTTAACTGTAATACTACACCACAGTCTTTAAGGTGTTGATCAAACTCATTTGAAAGATATTCGCCACCACGATCTGAACGAAGTGCTTTAATCTTTCTTCCCAGTTGGTTTTCAACCTTATTCTAGTATTGCTTGAACTTTTCAAAGGACTCACTTTTATGCTTCATTAAGTAGACATATCCGTATCTACTCAAATCATCCGTGAAAGTGATAAAATATCTATAGCCGTCTCTTGCGTTTATTGACATAGGTCCACATACATCAGTATGTATGAGTCCTAATAGGTCACTAGCGCGCATTCCAAAACCTTTGAAGGAAATTCGAGTCATTTTACCGATAAGACATGATTCACACGTGCCAAATGATTTGTAATCAAATGGGGAGATAGTCCCATTGTCAATGAGCTTCTTTACACGTTTCTCATTTATGTGTCCCATACGGCAGTGCCATAGATAAGTTTGATCTTTGTCACCAACCTTTAATTTCTTATTATTCACATGCAATATGTCTGTGGTTTGATCTAAGATATAAATTCCATTCATGAAAATTGCTTTGCCATAAATCATTTCATTAAAAGAGAAAATACAGCTATTGTCTTTTATTGAAAATGAAAAACCCTTTATCTAGTACGGAAACAGAAATAATGTTCTTAGATAAACTGGTTACATAGCAACAGTTATATAAATATAACTCAAAACCACTCGGGAGTTGGATTACATATGTTCCCACTGAAACTGCAGCAACGCTTGCTCCATTTCTCACTCGCAGGTCCATATCACCCTTTGCGAGAGGTGTGATATTTCTTACGCCCTGCAAATGATTACACAGATGAGAACCACAACCAGTGTCAAGTACCCAAATTCCGAAACTTGCATGGTCAATCTCAATCATATGAATAAAAGATGACATACCAACAGGAGTGACGCGACCTGCTTTTATGTCCTCACGGTACACGGGACAGTTCCTCCTCCAATGCCCATTCTTGTGGCAATGGTGGCACTCCATGTTACTGTCCTTGCTCTTTGCCTTGCCTTGTGAGCCACTGGTCTCACCAGGCCCACTCTTGCCGTTTCCTGACTTTTTAAACTTTGGCTTTCCTACAGCTAGGTCGCCACGAGCCTTGCCCTTACCTTTGCCCTTGTTGGAATATCATTCTCGGTCTGTACGAGAAGTGAGTGTAGCTGATGAAGACTTTTCTTCATATCATTCATATAATAATTTGCCCTGAAAAGGGCAAAACCATCATGAAGTGAATGAAGCACACGGTCAATGACTATGCTCTCACTGATTTTGCAGTCAAGTGCCTTAAGTTTTTCGACATTCTCAATCATATCAAGAATGTGTGGGCTAACCGGTTGGCCCTTCTGGAGTTTCGCCTCAAAGAAGCGATAGGTATGCTCATAGGTAACGATCCTCGGTGCTTTTGAGAATTCGTTAGTGAGCGTGGTGAAAATCTTGTTTGCACCTTGGGCAATGAAGCGTCTTTGCAAATTGCTTTCCATTGCAAAGATGAGTACGTTCTTTATCGCACCCGCTTCCATAACGAAGTCACTATATTCAAGTGTCTCGTTAGCTCTCGTATTGGGGCCTGGGTTTGGCGGTATTGGCTCAGTCAAGTACTTGAGCTTACCGTCAGCAATGGCTGCATTCCGTAATGCCGCCTCCCAGTCCGCAAATTTGGACCCGTCATTCTTCAGTCGCGTGGACTAATTCATGTGGTCCATAAAAGCTTTAAGCCAGGATTCGCGCGCGAGCGTGGCACTTGGCATAGGGATATAAGTATTTCCAGCCATTTGTTATATGCAGTATTATCAATATGAACGAGTTCTACACTGAAAAAGAAGGAAAAAAAAACATAATAAGCATACTCATCGATTTGAATTTAAGTCTAGTGCAAAATTTGTTTTAATGCAAAGACTCGAGCATTTATACAATTGACCTCCCTCAAGAATTATATAAATGATCCCAAGACTCAATTATCTGTAAATTGATAAGCCAACCTCTTGGCTAATTCTACCTTTAGAATTCTTGGTCGATAAATGTGACAACCCTCGCGAATGCGGAAATATAAAACATACAAGCATGTGAATTATATAGCGAAACTACTGTGTTTTTAAAACTTTTATACATGCAAGAAGAAATATACGAGGAGTGTTAAATATTACAAACCAAGGTACGAATTAACTACAACAAGAGACGAAGTCTCTCCAAATGTTAACAAAGTAAAAGTGTTTAGCAAACAAGCTAAAATCGTCTAGAGGTGTTTCATCCAGGGACTACGCCCGCTAGCTCACACCCGAACCCAAAATATCATAGCAAAAAGCCATCCAAATCAAGCAACCTGTTCATCCATGAAAAACATGAACGCCACAGTCAGTGGGGAGTAACTCCGGGTTATCCCAGCCATATCACATCAAACGTACATAGAAGGAAATACCAAAGTAGAAGCATGCATATATAGATATACATGTGAGACACGATAAGAATAGATAGGCAATTCAATACATAATGATAAGAGCATATAGAAAACAAATCCGAATCCATCATGTAATACAAAGACTCGGGGAAGACACTCTTAGGCAACCGAATACGCTCACTAGGGCTTACATCTCACCGTTAGCGGTATAAGTTTGATAAGATTGAGACTCGACAAACAAACCATGCCAAGTCATGCAATGACCATGAATAATCAATCATGTAATCACGCATCCACACATAACAATACAATGACGACCTATCTCACGGTAAATGAAACGGACTAGCACCGTGTACATGGCAAGTATGATTAAAAGGCATCCACGAGATCACATTTCCCTGAACGCATACACGATTCAATTAATTTCGTATATGTAGACTAATTTCCTCCTGGTAGGAACGATAAGGCTCCTAATCTAAACCTGGCGAGATTCTCGGAATCACATTTTCCGATTCGACATGCGATCACGTTCGCATCCAAGACTCGGTCAATCATAGACGCCGAGTACCAACATTCTCGGTAGATCAATTCACGAAAGAGGCGCAAAAGAGCACAAGCCTCATAACAAGCGGTACGCTACATGCAAATAACACCACCTCGCAAGTACACAACATTTGACGGCCGGTCGATCAACGCATAGCGTTCAACTCCCAACAACGTCGTCGTATGCCCACTAACACATGCATTTAAGCAGTAGGATACCTCCCCGTTCCGACATTCCAGCCTTACGAACGTGGAGGTAGCCAAGGGAATGAGAGTACAAAGCACAAGACAAAATAGTGCTCAAACCGTATCATTTGTAAAAACCGACTCAAAGTGGGAACATACCAAAAACCGTCACAAAACATAAGAATAGGGAATCATATAAGTTTAAATATGATAAACATGAGTCAATACATGATACATAAGCATTAGAACAAGTTTATGAAGCATAATGAATAAAAAACATAGATACCTCTCCAAAACAACGTTGTTTGGAAAACAACGAAAACAAGGGTCCACTTCAAACGGTCATAACTATATTTCTAGACATGCAAATGCAGAAACTCCAAATGGAGGTGATAGATTATCCTCTTACGGTTCTAACGGGATGTCATAGGCCCAAAACAAGCAAGTAACGAAGGAGATATGATCATTTTACAAAAAGGGGTCAGTGCAGGAAAATTACTGTCGGCAGCAAGTGACGCTGCCTGCGTCACCACGACGCAGCCTGCGTCCTATGACGCAGCCTGCGTCCCACGACGCAGCCTGCGTCCTACACGGGATTCAGGAACGATCAAATATCAACAAGTTACCAACACAAAAATCCTCATTTATCATCACAAACCATCAATTCTCATATCATTAACAACTAACAACAACCAACAACAACAACACAAGTCCTAAGCATACTAACCATAATCTAAATACGATTACTAGCCTAGAAAACACATAAAACACGTAAATGATATCGAGTAACCCTTCACCGTTACCTTTTCGCGTCTTTAATCGATTTCTAAACCTTCCTAGTCTCCACCTACATACAATTAGATAATAAAAGATGAATATCATTCACCTTGAGAAAGACGGATAATTTAAAAAGCGAGAAAGACGGTAATTTTATTACCAATACGGATAGAGGAAGCTAAGAGGGGAAGAATAAGACGAACCTAGATGAATTTGAGCAAGAAATGAAAGCGTAGCGATGATTCGAAGATGGATCAAATATGGAGGCTAGGGATTTGGGGTTTACTTAGTGATGAAGTAAGAAGAAGATTGAATGAGGGTGTTAGGGTTGTGAGGGAGTATATGAAGAGTAAGTGGAAAAGTCAAGGAAAAAGTCAATAAAGTCAAAGACGCTCAAGACGGGTTTTTCTTGAAATCTTGCGGAAATTCCAAATACGAACTCGGAAATTCTAAATTCGACTCGGAAAATTAAATTCTTAATTAAAACTAAAATTTGCTGAAAAGTATCCGTAAAATATTTTTACTAGAAAAATAGGGTACATTTGCGGGTGTTACAATAAATTTCTGTAAATTCTATCTTTAGTCCATCATAATCACGAGAAACTCTTCGGACTATAATGTTGAGATAAAATAGGTCAACACACACTACTTACCCAACGTAGAAGGGGTCATAAGGAGAGTAAGGTCCTATATGCCTACCGACGAAGAAGGGATTCATTGTAGTTTGGCCTATAAAGACTAGTCTCAATTTTAGGTTTAGAGGAAGATCCCATCAATTTTATTTTAATTCAATTTTAAGTGAACTAATATCTAGCATGCGAGAATGAATAAACTAAAATGATGGCTTAAATTCGAGTGACATGTTTATGTCCATGATAACTAACATTCAAACTATATGAGTCAATTTTCATGCATTTTAGTAGTAGGTGGTTTAGTTTAGGCGGAATATGATGCACTAACTATCATGTGATGAAAAAGCAACAAGAACGGAAAAATACATAAAAATATTACAAAGTCCTAGTGTGGCCTATCTACCAAAATGAACAAAAATATAACTTTGGAATCCAACCCATTTGGACCCGAGAAGTTTGTGTTGATGTTTCATCTTGGTCCATGTAGCGGGAGTGAGCAATCCGATCTCCATCTTTAGTCTTTTCTAAATACATTTAATAAATTACAAAATATAAACCTATTTACATTCTAATTTAAAAACATAATTTAAAGAAAAATAAAATGGAGATTCGAGATCTCAAAATTACATCAAAGATCATGTTTCCATCATTACGAAAACATGATCAACTAAGGCCACACTAGGTAATACAAATTACAACCGATTGCAAAAATACGTAAATTAAACCATTCAACCATTCATTCAACAAAATAAAATGCATCAACTATAAATTAATCATTCAAGACATAATTCTTTAAGTATGAAGAGTAATTTATCCAAACCACCTTTTAAAATGATCAAAATTATGTGACAATTCCTTAATTAATCACAATAACCCCAACCAAACATAATCCAATTTTAATTCATATTCTTTAACATGAATTAATACAACATTATTTTAAACCTCTTTAAAAGAATTGAAAATCCAATTATCGTGAACTTCTTCACAACAATAAACGAAACATTATCATTATAATGAATAATAACAAAAACATTCGACCAAAAATAAAAAAAACGAAACAGGTTTTTTTTTCTTTTTGGCAGCCACGATTTTTTTTTTTTTTTAAATATACAATTTAATTTGATGTTACTAATATTTTCAAGATTGGTACAAATTATCAACATCTAATCATTATTAAACATCGATACAAACTAGATGATTCAGTTTAACAATTTAAAAAGAATATCTAAATCAATGAATACCGAAAAATATATAGCGATGAACATTCAAATCGATTTACATTTACATTTTAATTTAATCCTTATTAAATCAAAACAACTACAAATTCATCATGTTATCGTCTTAACTATTTAAAACAACAAATATAATGAATCAAAATGGAAAAACAAGGCAAAAAAATATTTTTTTTTTCTCTTTCACGGATGAACAGTGAACAGTACAAACAAAAATTTTTTTTTTCTCTCTCGGCAGCAGCAGCAAAAACGGAACAAATTTTTTTTTTTTTTTTCTCTTTGCTCGGCAGAAAACCAAAAACAAAAAAATTTCTAATCTTATATTTCATCAATTATGAAAAACATATAATTTCGTAGCCCTTGGCTCTGATACCACTTGTGAGAAATATCGGTATATATCGTCATTAATTTACGGATTATAACGAAACTATAGTATATGAATTACGAGTCATAAATGAATTGCATAATATAAAATTATAGGAATTTAGAATTAACCTTTGGTCCTAGCAAATTTGGCCTATGCACAATATCAAAATCGATATTCTCCTAATAGTTGCACCCAAGATGCTCCGAGATATGCCTTGCTTGTGCTAGAATTTTAGAGAAAAGTTAATGCTAATTTTTCCTTTTGTGTGATGATGAATGATAGAGAGAATTCGAAAGAAAAATCTGAATTTTTCTTTGTTCCCTTCTTGTGTTTCGGCCGAATGACTCAAGTAGTAGAAGGAGGAGTCTCTCCTCTTTTTACTCCTCTTGTCATTAGGGTTTTGACCTAGTTACCATAAGAATAATAGGAGATATTTTCTCTTATTTTTATCTCTTATTAACCGAAAAATAAGAGAAGAAAAAGACTATTTTCTCCTTCCTTTTTCGGTTATATTAGCATGTAATGTAATATATATGTCAACTATAAATATCCGTATATTTATAATTTGCTAATTAAATATAACATATTATGTTTAATTACGAATTAACATTTTAATTCGTTTAAGCTTATATTATATACATTGATTAAATATAACGGTTTATATTCAATTACGAATTACATTTAATTCGTCTCAGCTAATATTATTTAATCGTTATTAAATAATCGTATCATCATTACATTGACTAACCTTTTAGTCATATACATCGACTAACCTTTTAGTCATATAATAAGGCATCAATATGATTATATTATTCATATAATCACATCTCTCAGACACATCCTTTAGGTGTGACTTTTAGGGACCAGTTGATCACCGCCATTAAAATGACAATAACGTCAAACTCCTAGCAAGCCAACCGTTATCGATAAACGTTAATCAACTGATAAGAATACTAAGTATACCCTGTGAACCTGTAAGAGATTTATTCATGTTATCACACTAACTGTGGAGGACACTAACTCCAACACTCTCATTACCCCGGTTACCTCTTCGTTTGTAAGGCTGGAATGTCGGAACGAGGAGTGTATCCTTACTGCTTAATTGCATGTGTTAGTGGCATATGACGACGTTGTTGGGAGGAGAACGCTTTGCGTTGATCGACCCGGCCGTCAAATGTTTTATACTTGCGAGGTGGTGTCATTGCATGTAGCGTACCGCTTGTTATGATGCTTGTGCTCTTTTCCGCCTCTTTCGTGAAGGTTGACCGAATTTGGGGTACTCGGCTTCTATGTATGACCGAGTCTTGGATGCGAAATGTCTATCGCATGTCGAATCGGAAACTGTGATTCCGAGACTCTAGCCAGATTTAGACTAGGACCGTATTATGATCGTCGTTCTACCAGGAGGAAATTAGTCTACATATACGAAATGTTTGAATCGTGTATGCGTTCAGGGAAATGTTTATCCCGTGGATGCGATTTTAATCATACTTGCCATGTACACGGTGCTAGTGTGTGTCATTTCCTGTGAGAGATGTTGTCAACGTATTCGTACGTTTGGATGGATGATTATATGATTGATTAATTGTGATCGTTGGATGACTTGGCATGGTTTGTTTGTCGAGTCTCAATCTTATCAAGCTTATGCCGCTAACGGTGAGATGCAAGCCCTAGTGAGTGTATGGTTGCCTAAGAGTGTCTTCCCCGAATCTATCTATAATATGATGGTTACGGTTTTGTACTTCATGTTTCGATATCCTTATATATTGAATTGCCTATTTATCCTTCTCGTATTTCACATGTATATTTATATATTCATGCTTCTACTTTCGTATTTCCGTTTAAGTATGTTATTTGTGATATGGCTGGGAGAACCCGGAGTTACTCCCCACTGACTGTGGCGTTCATGTTTTGTCATGGATGAACAGGTTGCTTGCTTGGATGGATTTTGCTAGTTGTATTTTCGGTTTCTGGTGTGATCTAACGGGCGTTGGCCTGGATGAATCACCTCTAGACGTTGTTTAGCTAGTTTGCTAATAACTTTGATATTTGATAACATTTTGAGAGATTTCGTCTCTTTGTAGTATATTCTACTTTGGTTTGTAATTATTTGACATTCCTCGTATTTTTATCTTAGCATGTAAAAAGTTTTAAAAACACCGTATTTTCCGCTATATAAATCACATGCTTGTTATGTTTTATTTCCGCATTCGCGAGGGTTGTCACAGTTGGTATCAGAGCTTTAACGCTCCTGACACACACATGTGAACCCTAAACTTAAACTACTTGACCTTGAAATAATAAATGAGAGATGGGTAGAGATTAAGGACTTTACTTGGTAGTCTCTTTGTTTATGCTAAGTGATAGGATTAACTTGTTTTATTTTTGTTTCTTATGAAGATGGTTAGACCTCGAGTAGTGGAGAACGTCATTCTTGAGGCTCTTACTCAAGTGCTGAGAAACCAGCAAGATGCGGCTAATGCTCACGCCGAGCAAGTCCCTCCTCATAGAGAAGACAAGCACCAAGGAGGTTACGCTTGGGTGGCTAGCCAAATAGCTAGGAGTAAGATTATACCTTACGGTGGAGAGCCGGACCCTACCGAGCTATCGGAATGGTTTCGAGAAATGAAGAAGCAATTTGATTTATACCAAGTCCGTGAAGAGGACAAGGTAAGGATTGCAAAGCACTTCTTAGTGATGGAAGCCGATAATTGGTGGGCAATTACAAATCCCACCGCCGCTCTTGAAGCCGACTTCAATTGGGAATGCTTCAAGGCTCTTGTAGAAGGCCGATTTTATCCTAAGGAGCTCAAGCAACAAAGGCTCAAGGAATTTATTTACTTCAAGCATGGTGACTTGTCGGCACAAGACTTCACCACCCAATTTAATAAGCTTGCTCATTTTGCTCCAAGGCTCATCAAGGATGATGAGGACCAAGCTTTCTACTACCGCAACAAGCTTAGTGCTTTACTCCAAAGCAAAGTGAGGAGAAATTCTACATGCTTTGGAGAATTGTACGATGATGCTCTATGGGCCGAGAACTCTGTGAAAGCTATCAAAGATGAAGCAATGATGAAGAGTTCCCCTTCTTCCTTCACTCCTAGGCCAAAATTCTATGGGAAAAGGCCGTTTACTCCTTCGTCTTCCAACTCTTATGCCAACAAGAGGAGATTCAATCCTACCCCAAATGCAAGTGCAAGAGCTTCCGCTCCTTTCATTCCCCGAGCTACTTCTAACGTGGCTCATAGGCCATATGCTCCTCCTCAAACTCAAGGTCGCTTATGTAATCGTTGTAGACAACCGCACCACCCCGGTGTAGCTTGTTTCAACCGAGCTTATGTTTGCTTCTTTTGCCAAAAGAGTGGTCACCGTTATGATGATTGCCCCGATCGGAAGTTGCCCCCTCCAATTGCTAAAACTAAGGGTTCTATCTTCGTTCTAAGCCGAGCCCAAGCCGATGCTCATCCGGAGATAATTACGGGTATGTTCTCAATCTTAGAGCAACCGTGTCTTATTCTATTTGATACCGGTGCTTCTATGTCCTTTGTGTCTTCAACTTATGTTCATAAATTAACAATCGAGCCTACTTCTAGTGAGGATACTCCCATATCCTTACCATCCGGAGAAATTATCTCTTGTTCTACTCTTTATCCAAATGTTCCAATCTCTATTGCGGGTACTATTTTTCCCGCTAAACTCCCGAAAGGGTTTGTCTTTGATTTCCGCAATGAAGTTGGTAAGTATGGTAAGAAAGGGTCACCAAGCATACTTGTGTATTGTGACTTCTACAACTACCTCCTTACCAAATATTGAAGATGTACCTATAGTATGTGAATTTGTTGATGTATTCCCCGAAGACTTGCCCGGGATTCCTCCCGAGCGTGATGTTGAGTTTTCCATTGATCTTGTTTCCGGTTCTGGACCCATTACTAAAGCTCCTTACCGTATGGCTCCAACTGAATTGAAAGAGTTAAGGAAGCAACTTGATGATATGATTGAAAAAGGTTTCATTCGACCGAGTGCCTCGCCTTGGGGTGCTCCCGTTCTCTTTGTGAAAAAGAAAGATGGTTTCATGAGGCTTTGTATTGATTACTGTCATTTGAACCGGATTACAATCAAGAATAGGTATCCTTTGCCGAGAATTGAAGATTTGTTTGATCAACTAAAGGGTGCTTCTACTTTTTCCAAGATTGATTTGAGATCCGGATATCACCAAATTCCCGTTCGTGATGCCGATATTCCAAAGACCGCTTTTAGTACAAGATATGGTCACTTTGAGTTCAAGGTGATGCCTTTTGGATTGACTAATGCTCTCGCTATTTTCATGGATCAAATGAACCGCACTTTTAGTGAGTATCTTGACAAGTGTGTGGTGGTGTTCATTGACGACATCTTATTTTCTCCAAGACCGAAGAAGAGCATGCTATTCATCTAAGGACTATTTTGGGTGTTCTTCGTCGTCAAAAGTGGTTTGCCAAATTCTCCAAGTGTGAATTTTGGCTACCTATGGTGTCCTTTCTTGGGCATGTGATTTCTAAAGAAGGTGTAATGGTGGATCCTTCTAAAATTGAGGCCGTTGTTGATTGGAAGAGTCCGACCGATGTTAGAGAAGTTCGAAGTTTTCTTGGTTTAGCTGGTTACTACCGTAGATTTGTCAAAGATTTCTCAAAGCTTGCTAGACCAATGACCCAATTGTTGAAGAAAGAAACCAAGTTCGTATGGAATGAACCTTGTGAAGCCGCTTTTCAAGAGTTAAAGAAAAGGTTAACTACCGTCCCGGTGTTGACTTTACCTGAAGATGGTGTAGACTTTGATGTCTATTGTGATGCCTCCAAGATGGGATTGGGTTGTGTACTTATGCAAAGTAGGAAAGTGGTTGCATATGCCTCCAGACAGTTGAGAGTTCATGAAGTGAACTACCCTACTCATGATTTGGAATTAGTCGCCGTTGTTCATGCTTTGAAAGTGTGGAGACACTATCTTATTGGTGTTCATTGTCGCATATTCACCGATCACAAGATTTTGAAGTACATATTTACTCAAAAAGACTTAAATATGAGACAAAGAAGATGGTTGGAATTGGTGAATGATTATGATTTTGAATTGTTATATCATGTAGGGAAGGCAAATGTTGTTGCCGTTTCTCTTAGTAGGAAATCTTTTCATGCCTTGAATGCTATGTCGGTTTTACCCGATGATCTTTGTATTGAGTTTCGAAAGTTGAAGTTGGAATTCGTGGAACGTGGATTTGATTACGTTGGTGCTATGAGTGCTGAACCTGTGTTTCTCCGCGAGATCCGCGAAAGCCAAGTTGTTGATCCTACCTACAAGTCAATTCAAGCCAAGCTTCTAGAAGGAAAAGCTTCTAGAAGGAAAAGCTAAAGACTTCAAGATTGATGACAAAGGTGTTCTTTGACTCCATGAGCGTTTGTTTGTTCCTAATGCTCTTGAATTGAGAAAGCGAGTTCTTGATGAAGCTCACCTTCCCCTTATTCTATTCACCCCGGAGGTGATAAGATGTATAAAGATTTGAAGCTACAATTTTGGTGGCCGAATTTGAAAGGCGATGTTGTGTCCTATGTTGGAAGATGTCTTACTTGCCAACAAGTGAAAATCGAACACAAGAGGCCCGGTGGATTGCTACAACCGTTGGATATTCCACTATGGAAGTGGGAATCTATTTCTAAGGATTGTGTCATGCCTTTACCAAGGACCGTTGTAAGTAAAGATGCCTTTTGGCTTATTGTTGATCGTTTGACCAAGTGTGCTAGATTCATTCCGATCAAAGAGACTTGGAGTTTAGATCGACTAGCGAAAGCCTATGTTAATGAGATTGTTAGATATCATGGTGCTCCCAAGGAGATCATATCCGACCGAGATTCGAGGTTTTGTTCGAGATTTTGGAAGGCCTTACAAGAAGCTATGGGTAGTAAGTTGTTGATGAGTACCACATTTCATGCCGCTACCGATGGTCAGACCGAGAGGACTATTCAGACTTTAGAAGACTTGCTTAGGGCTTGTGCACTCGACTTCCAATCTAATTGGGAAAAGAGTCTACCGTTGGTAGAGTTTTCTTACAACAATAGTTATCATGCCTCGATCACGATGGCTCCTTATGAAGCTCTCTATGGAAGAAAATGCCGAAGTCCTATTTGTTGGGATCAATTGAGTGATGTTCGTGACATAGGTCCCGATGTTCTAGTTGAAACCATTGATCATGTGAAGGTCATTCGTGATATAATGAAAGCCGCTCAAGACCGACAAAAATCTTATGCCGATGTCCGAAGAAGACCGTTAGAATTTGAAGTTGGAGATAAAGTATTCTTGAAAGTATCTCCGATGAAGGGTGTTAAGAGGTTTGGTGTAAAGGGTAAATTGAGCCCGAAATACATTGGACCCTTTGATATTGTGAAAAGGATTGGTGCCGTAGCATATAAGTTGGACTTGTGGGAAAATATCCGTATATTTCTCCTCTAAATTTCAGGATTATAACAAAATTATAAGATACGAAATAACGAGTCATATATGAAAATAACAATATGAATAAGAGATAAAAATCAACCTTTGGTCCTTGAAAATTGGCCTAAGAACAATATCAAAGGTATGATATCTCCTACTAGTTGCACCCAAAATGCTCCTTGATATGCCTTAATCGTGCTAGAACGATTATACAAAATTACCGCTAATTTTATGTGAGGTTTGATGATAGATCTAGAGAAAAAAATTGAGAGAAAAATCACCCTAGTGTTTTGTGTTTGTGCCGTCACACACACTTTCAAAAACCTCGGTATTTTTCTTTTTTTTCTCTTCTAATCATACTAGCTAGGTTTTCCTAAAATAAGAAATTGCAATTAGGATTCTTTCCAAACCCATTTGGACCGAGTAGATATATCCATTTATTGCTTCATATTTTTCGGTCATACCTAGTAAATAACATCCATTGTATTATAATAATTATCGTCACTAATATCGCCATCTTATTAATAAGTCCACTCAACCTTTTGCAGTCGATTTATTAATACATGTCTGACAATATTTACAATAATTATTACGAGTAATACATTTGCTTAATTAAATATAACGGTTTATATTTAATCACTAATTAACTGATTAGTTCGTTTAAGCTAACATTATTTACATTAATTAAATATAACAGTTTATATTCAATTTACGAATTAACAGTTTAATCCGTCTATCATCATCATTTTTGACTAACCTTTTAGTCAAATACATTGACTAACCTTTTAGTCGTATAAGGCATCAATATGACTATATTATTCATATTATCACATCTCTCAGACACATCATATAGGTGTGACTTATAGGGACCAGTTGATCACCGCCATAATTGTGACACCCTCAAATTTGCGGAAAGAAAAAAAATAATTTAAACTAGATAAAAGATGAAAATACAATACAAAGGTGTCATAAAATAAAAAGGGTCATTACAAAACGGAAATAATATTATACAAAAGAAATATACAAGACGGGAGACATATCTCCCGTATAAATACGGAATGAAAAGAGTATATAATAATATACAATCTAAGAACCGAATATATGTCCAAGGTAAATACTTCGCTCGCTAGCTCGTCAATGTACCCCAAATATGCATTCACCACCTGTTCGACCGCATTAAATATAAACACGGAAGCCACAGTCAGTGGGGAGTAACTCCGAGTCCTCCCAGCCACGAAACTCGAGTTTTAATTAAAATGAATACATAAAAGCAATGTATATGAAAAACAAAACCTTACATATATATATGCTTTCATGTATAAACAATTAACTAACATATCCCCTATCATTGAAAGCTATCATGGTGAATCCATCCGATAATAAAATAAACACGATGTAGGAAGCTGGTAATCTGGCTCACCTCAGCGGTTACCATGTAACATGGCCCTATACACTCAAACCCTAACTCACCTAATCATGTAATCATTTTAACAATCGGGAATCCAAACTCTATCAATCTTAGCCGGCTTGCATCTCACTTCTAAAACTCATGAATCATACAAACATAAGACCAATACGTCTACAAACAGGCATAAGTTCTTAGGACCATCGATAGTCGACTTCTGTAACTCGAGGCTATACCACAAGGTAGGAAAACATCCTAGTCCTAGACTGATCAGACCTAGCGACAACAGCTATTCCATTCCCCGTTCCATGACATAACCGTCTATGAGAAACTCTACTAGGCGACCCCCTAAGCAGAGATTGTAACACCCGGAAATATACCCTATTTTTCTAATAGAAATATTTTACGAAATCGTCTCAGTAATTTTTAAGTTATAATTTATAATTTTAAGTTCCGAGTCGAATATTGAATTTCCGAGTTCGTATTTGGGATTTCTGCGAGATTCCATGAAAAAGCCGCCTTCAGTCTAGTTTGACTTTTCTGGACCTTGGAAATCGTGTTTGACTTTTTCTCTACACAACTCACAACACACTCCCTCCTTAACCAAAAATCTCATTAAACACAAAATCAAACCTAGTTTTCTTCTTCCTTAAGAAATCAATTTCCCTCTTTGATTTCCATCTTAGATTTGGCGTAGTTTCTTCGTTACTCGATAGAATTTACGTAAGTCTATCTTAATCTTCCTCCCGTACCTTCCTCTATCCGTATTGATAATAAAATTATCGTCTTTCTCGCTTTTTAAGCATTTCGTCTTTCTCAAGATGAACTTTATTCATCTTTTTACGATCTAATTGTAGGTGGCGACCTCCAAGATCCCGACAAAGACTAGTTCCTTATAGAAGAGGAGCTTGACGATCATTAGAGACGCTCAAAGGTAACGGTGAAGGGTTACTCGGTATTACTTACGTGTTTTACATGTTTATATGCTAGAAAATCGTATTAGATTACGATTAGGAAGTTTAGATACCATGCTATGATTAATGAATGATGTTATATGATGATTATTGATGATATATGTGGATTGTTGATGATTATTGGAAGTATAATTGAGTTTTGAAATGAATTGGTTGAGAATTGGAAGCTCTCGGGTGAAGAAGTGTTCCCAGCCGGTCGACCGGCCGCCGGTCTGACCACCGGCTGAGAACACTCCAGAAACCCATTTCTGAAACTTGGATTTTTGTGTAAGAGGTGCTCCAGGCCGGCCAACCGGCCACCGGTCAACCCACCGGCCTGGAACACATCAGTGTGGAAGTTTTGAGTTTGGTATGATTGGCTGTGCCGGTCGACCGGCCGCCGGTCGACTGACCGGCCCAGACCCCTTTCCTCTGTTTTTGGGATTTTGCCTGTGTTCTGAGCCGGCCCACCGGCCGCCGGTCTCCAGCCCGGCCTGGAACACGGCTGTATATTTTTCCTTCAATTTCTAAAACTCGTAATTTATAATAGTTCGCATGATCGGTTTGTCGTATAATTTTACGTAATGACTTATAATATTCATGTTTTGGTTATACGATATCTCTTTCGCATGTATCAAATGTTTTGTGACGGTTTTCGATATGTTCCCACTTTGAGTCGGTTTTTACAAATGAGTCGGTTTGAGCACGATTTTGTATTGTGCTTTGTATTCTCATTCCCTTGGCTACCTTTCCGTTCGTAAGGCTGGAATGTCGGAACGGAGAGGTATCCTACTGCTTAAATGCATGTGTAGTGGGCATACGACGACGTTTTTGGGAGTTGAACGCTATGCGTTGATCGACACGGCCGTCAAATGTTGTGTACTTGCGAGGTGGTGTTATTTGCATGTATCGTACCGCATGTTATGAGGCTTGAGCTCTTTTCCGCCTCTTTCGTGAATTGATCTACCGAATTTGGGGTACTCGGCATATATATTGTAAGACCGA
>JAIUZE010067232.1:0-25538 GCA_022085475.1 Heliosperma pusillum
CTGATGTGTTCCCAGCCGGTGGTCAGACCGGCGGCCGGTCGACCGGCTGGGAGCACTTCTTCACCCGTGAGCTTTGCTCACTAAACCAATTCAATCCAATTCTCATATATACTTCTAATAATCATCAACAATCAATATATATCATCACTATTCATCATATAACATCATTTACTAATCATAGCATGGATTCTAATCTTCCTAATCGTAATCTAATACGATTTTCTAGCATATAAACATGTAAAACACGTAAGTAATACCGAGTAACCCTTCACCGTTACCTTCTATGCGCCTCTAATGATCGTCAAGCTCCTCTTCTATAAGGAAATAGTCTTTGTCGGGATCTTGGAGGTCGCCACCTACAAATAGATCGTAAAAAGATGAATAAAGTTCATCTTGAGAAAGACGGAATGCTTAAAAAGCGAGAAAGACGATAATTTTATTATCCATACGGATAGAGGAAGGTACGGGAGGAAGAATAAGATGAACTTACGTAAATTCTATCGAGTAATGAAGAAGTTACGATGAATCAAAGATCGATATTCAAAGAGGGAAGTTGCTTAAGGAAGAAGAAAGAAAATGTGTTTGATTTTTGTGTGGAAATGAAATATTAGGTTAAGGAGTATGAGTTGTGTGAGTTCTGAGAGAAAAAGTCAAAGACGATTTTCAAAGTCAAGAAAGTCAAACTCGACTTAAGACGGCTTTTTCATGAAATCTCGTAGAAATTCCAAATACGAACTCGGAAATTCTAAATTCGACTCGAAACTTAAAATTATAATTTAAAACTTAAAATTACTGAAAATATTTCGTAAAATATTTCTACTAGAAAAATAGGGTGTATTACCGGGTGTTACATGTGCTCTTTTCCACCTCTTTCGTGAATGTCTACCGAATGTGGGGTACTCGGCGTCTATGATTGACCGAGTCTTGGATGCGAAATGTTTATCGCATGTCGAACCGGAAAATGTGACTTCGGGAGTCTGACCAGATTTAGACTAGGACCGTATTATTATCGTCGTTCTACCGGGAGGAAATTAGTCTACATATACGAAATGAATTGAATCGTGTATGCGTTCAGGGAAATGTTTTTCCCGTGGATGCCTTTTAATCATACTTGCCATGTACACGGTGCTAGTGCGTGGCATTTACCGTGAGAGAGGTCGTCAACATGTTGTACGTTTGAATGAATGATTATATGATTGATTATTTGTGATCATTGGATGACTTGGCATGGTTTGTTTGTCGAGTCTGAATCTTATCAAACTTATACCGCTAACGGTGAGATGCAAGCCCTAGTGAGCGGATTTGGTTGCCTAAGAGTGTCTTCCCCGAGTCTATCAATAACACGATGATTACGGATTTGTGCTTCATATGCTCTTATCATTATATATTGAATTGTCTATCTATCCTTATCGTATTTCACATGTATATTTATATATGCATGCTTCTACTGTTGTATTTCCTTTTATGTACGTTTAATGTTATATGTAACACCCGGAAATGTACTCTATTTTTCTAGTAGAAATATTTTACGAAATCTTTTCAGCAAATTTAAGTTTTAATTTAGAATTTAAAGTTTCGAGTCGAATTTAGAATTTCCGAGTTCGTATTTGGAATTTCCGCGAGATTCCATGAGAATCCCGTATTAAGGCGAGTTTGACTTTTCTTGACTTTTAAGTCGTCTTTGACTTTTCTTGACTTTTAAGTCGTCTTTGACTTTTCTTGAATTTTAAGCCGTCTTTGACTTTTCTTGACTTTTGAGTCGTCTTCGACTTTTCTTGCCTCTTAAGTCGACTTTGACTTTCGTTGACTTTTCCGACTCACCCTTTACTTATACTCCCTCCTAACCCTAACCTAATTCATTCTAACACAAACACAACACAATTTCTTCTTCCTTAAGCAACCAAAACCTTGCCTCCCTCTTTGATCCAATCTTTGAATCATCGTAGCTCCCTCGTTTCTTGTCGGAATTCGCGTAAGTTCGTCTTATTCTTCTCCTCTTACCTTCCTCTATCCGTATTAGTAATAAAATTACCGTCTTTCTCGCTTTTTAAATTATCCGTCTTTCTCAAGGTGAAATATATTCATCTTTTATTCCCTAATTGTAGGTGGAGACCACTAGGAAGGCTTAGTAATCGATTAAAGACGCGTAAAGGTAACGGTGAAGGGTTACTCGATATCATTTACGTGTTTTACATGCTTTATATGCTAGGATTCGTATTTAGAATACGATAAGTAAGTTAGGAATTATGTTATGGATAATGATTGTTGTTGTTTGATGATTGTTGATGATGAATATTGATTGTTGATAGTTATTAGAGAGGAGTGATGAGAATTGGAAATGATAGGATTGAATTTTGTTGAAGGCTCTCGGGTGAAATTGGTAACAGAGTGTTTCACGGTCGTGAGATGTCATTTCACGGTCGTGAAACCTCATTTCACGGTCGTGAAATACAAGTCACGGTCGTGACTTGTGCAGTTTCACTGCAATGACCCTTTTTGGTAGAATGATCATATCTCCTTCGTTACTTGCTTGTTTTGGGCTTGTGACCACTCGTTGGAACCGTAAGAGGATAATCTATCACCTCGACTTGGAATTTCTGCATTCCCATATCTAGAACTCTAGTTATGAGAGTTTGAAGTGAACCCTTGTTTTAGTTAGTTTCCAAACTTGCTGTTTTGGAGAGGTATCTATGTTTCTTGTTTATTATGCTTCTTAAACTTGGTCTAATGCTTATGTATCATGTATTGATTCATGTTTATCATAGTTAAATTTATATAATGCCATGTTCACATGTTTTGTGACGGTTTTTGGTATATCCCTCTTTTGAGTCGGTTTTACAAGTGTTATGATTTGAGCACTAATGATTTTGTGCTATGAACTCTCATTTCCCGGCTACACCTTATATTCATAAGACTGGAATGTCGGAGCGATGAGGTGTATCCTTGATGCTTGTATGCATGTTTTAGTGGGGATATGACGACGATGTTAGGAGGTGAACGCAATGCGTTGATCGACCCGGCCGTCAAATGTTGTATACTTGCGAGGTGGTGTTATTGCATGTAGCGTACTAGCTTGACTTTTGACTATAGATCTCTTTCCGCCTCTTTCGTGAATTGATCTACCGAATTTGGGGTACTCGGCGTCTATGATTGACAGAGTCTTGGATGTGGAACGTCTTACCAGATGTCGAATCGGAACAACGTCTTATCCGAGAGTCTGGCCAGGTTTAGATGCAGGGACCGTATATTATCGTCGTCCCTAAGAGAGGATTAGAGTCTTGTGTGTACGAAAGTCTTATCGTACATGATTCCGGGACAACGTCTTCATTCCAGTGAATTGTTTGTCGGGGTCATGAGTATTACGAAACGTCTTTGATGTATCACGGCTTCAGGAACGTTTATCCTGTGGACTTCCATTGGCTGTCTTGCTATGTACACGGTGCTAGTGCGTTTCATTTACCGTGAGAGATGTCGTCATTGTGTCGTTGTGTTTGGATGGATGATTACATGAATGATTATATGATGGATCATTGAATGACTTGGCATGTCGAGTCTCAATCTTATCAAACTTATACCGCTAACGGTGAGATGCAAGCCCTAGTGAGCGTATTCGGTTTCCTAAGAGTGTCTTCCCCGAGTCTTTGAATAACATGATGGTTTCGGATTTGATTTCCACATGATCTTATCATTATTTATCGAATTGCCTATCTATCCTTATCGTATCTCACATGTATATCTATATATGCATGCTTTTACTTTTGTATTTCCTTATATGTACGTTTAAGGTGATATGGCTGGGAGAACCCGGAGTTACTCCCCACTGACTGTGGCGTTCATGTTTTTCATGAATGAACAGGTTGCTTGCTTGGATGCTTTTTGGATATGATGTTTTGGGGTTCGGGTGTGAGCTAGCGGGCGTTGTCCCTGGAAGTTTCACCTCTAGACGATTTTAGCTAGTTTTGCTAAACACTTGTTCTTTGCTAACATTTTAAGAGACCCCGTCTCTTTGTTGTATTTCCGTACTTAGTTGTAACATTTTGACACTCCTCGTTTTATTTAACTTGCATGTATAAAAGTTTTTAAAACTACCTATTTCCGCATATAATTCACATGCTTGTATGTTTTATATTTCCGCATTCGCGAGGGTTGTCACAGTTGGTATCAGAGCTTTATCGCTCCCAACGCACACACGTGAACCCTAAACTTAAACTACTTGACCTTGAAATAATAAATGAGAGATGGGTAGACTTAAGGACCTAAGGTGGTAGTCTTTGGTGTACTTGTTGTTTTTTAGGTTCTAACTTGTTTGTTGATTGTGTTGTGTGATGTTATGTTTGTTTCTATCTATCGTTTTGAGGTGGATCATTGTGTTACCTAGAAGAAGTATCCTCTACCGAAGATTTGAATATTGACAAGCCTAATTGAAGTGTATTTCTTCCTTATCGATTTCTCTCGTCCTTAATTTATCATGCTCTCTTCCTTCTATTTGAGTGCTTCTTTCTCTTCCAACTTGTTTGCCTCTTGGAAATTACTCTTGATAGTTTCCTCCATCTTACCATTGGTATCCTTACCTTCCTCTTGTAACATTTTTTGTGGATGCCATACCCTTTTGTTTGTGGTATATTATACTTGGTCGGAAGAACTTTCAATTTTGTGGAATATTAGTGTTTGTTAGAATAAATTTGTGATTTGAGGAAAATGGTGTAGATATAAATTCATCCTATAATGATGATTGGTTGTATCTCTAAGGAAAAGTAGTAAGATAAGTTTGATGATTGTAATGCTTGATGCTTGTCATGACTAATGTGTGGATAGTTCATGATATTTGATGGTGTAAGGTTGAATGAGTTGGCTAAGACTTCTTAACCCATTAGCGATTTAATCTTTTGAATTTAGGAGTTTGGATGATGCCTTGAGTTGTAAAATGCTTTTGAGACTAAGTGAATTTTTGTGGATTCTAGTGTATGTATTAGAGTATACGCTTGGTGGAAAAGTACTTGGCTATAATTCTTGGATTAATAAGTATGATCTTATATCATGGTATCGGAGACTTGGTTGAGGTAGTAAGTCGTCATGATATATTAAACCATGTTACTAAAGGATTATGGCATGAGTGAAATTTGATTAGCTTGGCTATGTCGGTGATGTCGTATGATGTTGATAATGACGTTTTGTTCGGTGTTCTACCTTGTGGGCCGAAGGAGTTGAAAATAGATTAGTATGAAGAATTCCTTGTTAGTTCTTCGGTTTTGAAACCTTTGAGAGTGTGTCAAATATTGGAATTTAGAGAATGTTACGATGCTTAAGTTGCAATTCCGAAATTGGGATACCGTGTTATATGAAGCTATGGATGAATTGGGTTGTAATCTATTTGTTAAATCTAGGTGTACCTTACTCCGATGATTTGTGGTACGAGGGTCCCTTGTAAGAGACCTTGGTTATTGAGATGATTTGCTTTGCTATCGCCCTGAGTTTGGAAAGGAAATTTTGTGGATTAAACTTTAAACCTTTACTCGTACCTTTATCCCTTTCTATTTCTTTTCATGCAAGTTTCTTCTAAGCCCGATTTCTAGGAAATTGTTTTCTCTTATCTTTTCCTTTCCTTGGCTATCTTCATAAGCTATATCTATCCAATATCTAGCTTTTGGCTCCCTGCCTCTAGCGTTTCTCTAATTTTCGTCCGATCTTATCGCGATCGTGTTTCCCTCGAAATCTCCTATCGTTTCCAATGTCATGGTGTCATTGTCTTTCCTCTGGGGAGATGATTAGGTTGTTAGCTAGCTTCGTGTTGATTTTGCTCATGAATAGGATTGGGATTTAAACCTTAGGATGAATCTGTTGGTGGTATTGTACTTTCTTGGTGGCTTCATTTATTGAGCTTGCTAGTGTAGTGCTATTTTGGGAAATCAAGTTGAGCGAGATGATATTCGTTGTTGTTGAGTATTATATCGGTTGCTTGGGATATCATTTGGGAATTTGATGTCTCTAATTGGTGGATTCTAAAAGAGACTTTGCTTTAGGGTAATTGAGTTGGTACCCAAAGTTTGAGGAGTTTTGTCATAAATGAAAATCGATTCATTTTGAGTTTTAGATGATCTAGATGATTTGAATGGTTGTCTGATTGCCAAGTAATTGGCCATTTGTGGTTTGGAATTAGTAATTCTCTTTTATTCTTAAGGAATCATAGTTTGAGATTGAGAAATGTTCGTTGCAAGCTTTTGATAGTGAGTGCTCAGTTGTTATGGATTATAGAGATAGAATGGTGAACCCATTTATCTTGAGGATTAGTAACCTGCATAGTTTGCTAATGTGACTATTTATATTTGAGGCTTAGAGCGTAGTAATGATCGAATTAAGGATGTTAGGGCGTATTAAAGAATCATTATAATCGATAATGGATGGTGGAATTTTCCTTGTCATGAGATCTGGGTTGAGGCTAGTTAGATCTTAGATAATTATGTTTGTTACTTCGATTGTGATTGTCGTAAATAATGTTTATGGAGTTTGGCGTTTTAGGATGGTTAAAGTGTAATTGAGGTAAATTACATCCTCTTGAGGATTAGAGTATCAGTAGAGTTAGTACTATCGAGTTCTTGTAGATCTTCGTGCCGACTTCATCGTGATTCTTCATATCCCCAAAGAGTTCGATTTGTTTTGTTTTTGCGTGTTTTGTATATATTTTGTTATCGTGATTTGTGAACTGGATGTTTGAGTCGCTCTATGTACGTGAATGTCGTGTTATTTGATTTTATCTTTGATAAAACCTTCAAATTTCTATATTGTATTTCTAATTTAACTTTTCAAAGAAGTTTAAAGATGGATTGTGTACCTCCTTTTTGGAGAAAATATATTTCTTTCGCTTTTATACTGGATTTTGCGTTTAGTTGGATGCTAGAACTTGTTATTGGAGACGTCTAATGACTGGTTCTGCACTTATCAGCGTATGATTTAAGTTTAATCTTGTCTGTACTTTGGAAGGCTGGTGTTCTTGTGTGCACGACAAGAACAATTTCGTTCCACAGAAAAAGAGAGTTACTTTGGAAAACTTTTCCTATACTTTTTGGAAAATGTCATGCTTTTGAAATACATTTCCTTGAAAATGTTTTGAATACCAATTTGGAGAAAACGAATTGGTCCTTATAACTTTTCTTTTCTACTCTCAAGTTTCGAGAACGAAACTTTTTAAAAGGTGGGGTGATTGTAACACCCGGAAATGTACCCTATTTTTATAGTGAAAATATTTTACGGATACTTTTCAGCGAATTTAAGTTTTAATTTAGAATTTAATGTTTCGAGACGAATTTAGAATTTCCGAGTTCGTATTTGGAATTTCCGCGAGATTCCATGAGAATCCCGTCTTAAGGCGAGTTTGACTTTTCTTGACTTTTAAGTCGTCTTTGACTTTTCTTGACTTTTAAGTCGTCTTTGACATTTCTTGACTTTTAAGTCGTCTTTGACTTTTCTTGAATTTTAAGCCGTCTTTGACTTTTCTTGACTTTTGAGTCGTCTTCGACTTTTCTTGACTCTTAAGTCGACTTTGACTTTCGTTGACTTTTCCGACTCACCCTTCACTTATACTCCCTCCTAACCCTAACCTAATTCATTCTAACACAAACACAACACAATTTCTTCTTCCTTAAGCAACCAAAACCTTGCCTCCCTCTTTGATCCAATCTTTGGATGATCGTAGCTCCCTCGTTTCTTGTCGGAATTCACGTACGTTCGTCTCATTCTTCTTCCCTTACCTTCCTCTATCCGTATTCATATTAAAAGTATCGTCTTTCTCGCTTTTTAAATTATCCGTCTTTCTCAAGGTGAAATATATTCATCTTTTATTACCTAATTGTAGGTGGAGACTACTAGGAAAGCTTAGTAATCGATTAAAGACGCGTAAAGGTACCGGTGAAGGGTTACTCGATATCATTTACGTGTTTTACATGCTTATATGCTAGAAATCGTATTAGAATACGATTAGTAAGTTTAGGAATCATGTTATGGATGATGATTGTTGTTATTTGATGATTGTTGATGATGAATATTGATTGTTGATAGTTATTAGAAATGAATTATGAGAATTGGAAATGATAGGATTGAATGTTGTTGAAGACTCTCGGGTGAATTGGTAACAGAGTGTTTCACGGTCGTGAAACCTCATCTCACTGTCGTGAAATACAAGTCACGGTCGTGACTTGTACAGTTTCCCTGCAAAGACCCTTTTTCGTAAAATGATCAAACTTTCTTTGTTACTTGCTTTTTTTGGGCTTGTGACCATTCGTTGGAACCGTAAGAGGATAAGCTATCACCTCGACTTGGAATTTCTGTATTTACATGTCTAGAACTCTAGTTATGACAGTTTGAAGTGAACCCTTGTTTTAGTTAGTTTCCAAACTTGTTGTTTTGGAGAGGTATCTATGTTTCCTATTTATTATGCTTTATAAACTTGGTCTAATGCTTATGTATCATGTATTGATTCATGTTTATCATAGTTACATTTATATAATGCCATGTTCACATGTTTTGTGACGGTTTTTGGTATATCCCTCTTTTGAGTCGGTTTTACATATGTTATGATTTGAGCACTAATGATTTTGTGCTATGAACTCTCATTTCCCGGCTACACCTTATATTCGTTAGACTGGAATGTCGGAGCGATGAGGTGTATCCTTGATGCTTGTATGCATGTTTTAGTAGGGATATGACGACGTTGTTAGGAGGTGAACGCAATGCGATGATCGACCCGGCCGTCAAATGTTGTATACTTGCGAGGTGGTGTTATTGCATGTAGCGTACTAGCTTGACTTTTGACTATAGATCTCTTTCCGCCTCTTTCGTGAAGGTTGACCGAATTTGGGGTACTCGGCATCTATGATTGACCGAGTCTTGGATGTGGAACGTCTTACCACATGTCGAATCGGAACACGTCTTATTCCGAGAGTCTGGCAAGGTTTAGACTAGGACCGTATTATTATCGTCGTCCTACCGAGAGGATTAGAGTCTTGTGTGTACGAAACGTCTTATCGTACATGATTCCGGGAAACGTCTTATCCCGTGAATTTGTTTGTCTGGGTCATGAGTATACGAAACGTCTTATCGTATACGGTTCAGGGAAACGTCTTATCCTGTGGACTTCCATTGGCTTGTCTTGCTATTGTACACGATGCTAGTGCGTTTCATTTACCGTGAGAGATGTCATCATTGTGTCGGTGTGTTTGGATGGATGATTACATGAATGATTATATGATTGAACCATTGAATGACTTGGCATGGTTTGTTTGTTGAGTCTCAATCTTATCAAACTTATACCGCTAACGGTGAGATGTAAGCCCTAGTGAGCGTATTCGGTTGCCAAAGAGTGTCTTCCCCGAGTCTTTGAATATCATGATGGATTCGGATTGGTGCCTCTTATGTTCTTATCATTATCTATAGAATTGCCTATCTATTCTTATCGCAACTCACATGTATGTATATATATGCATGCTTTACTTTTGTATTTCCTTCTATGTACGTTTGATGTGATATGGATGGGAGAACCCGGAGTTACTCCCCACTGACTGTGGCGTTCATGTTTTTCATGGATGAACAGGTTGCTTGATTGGATGGCTTTTTGCTTGTGGTATTTTGGGTTCGGGTGTGAGCTAGCGGGCGTTGTCCCTGGATGAAACACCTCTAGACGTTGTTTAGCTAGTTGCTAATTACTTTGTCTTTTGTTAACACTTTGAGAGACTACGTCTCTTGTGGTATTTTTATTTAGTTTGTAATAATTTGACACTCCTCGTATTTTTCTATCTTGCATGTATAAAGGTTTTTAAAATACCGTATTTTCCGCTATATAATTCACATGCTTGTATGTTTTATATTTCCGCATTCGTGAGGGTTGTCACAGTTGGTATCAGAGCTTTATCGCTCCCGACGCACACACGTGAACCCTAAACTTAAACTACTTGACCTTGAAATAATAAATGAGAGATGGGTAGAAATTAAGGACTTTACTTGGTAGTCTTTGGTGTACTTGATGTTTGTTAGGTTCTAACTTGTTTGTTGATTGTTTTGAGTTATGTTATCTTTATTTATATCTACCGTCTTAAGGTGGATCATTGTGTTACCTAGAAGGAATATTCTCTACCTAAGATTTGAAGATTGACAAGCCTAATTGAAGTGTATTTCTTCCTCATCTATGAATTCTCTCGTCCTTATTGTATTATGCTCTCTTCCTTCTATCTAGGTGCTTCTTTCTCTTCCATCTTGTTTGCCTCTTGGAAATAACTCTTGATAGTTCCTCCATCTTACCATTGGTATCCTTACCTTCCTCTTGTAACTTTTTTGTGGATGCCATACCCATTTGTTTGTGGTATATTGTACTTGATCGGAAGAACTTTGAACTTTGTGGAATATTAGTGTTGGTTAGAATGAATTTGTGATTTGAGGAAAATGGTGTAAATCTAAATTCACCCTATAGTGGTGATTGGTTGTATCTCTAAGGAAAGGTAGTAAGATAAGTTTGATGATTTTAATGCTTGATGCTTGTCATGACTAATGTGTGGATAGTTCATGATATTTGATGGTGTAAGTTGAATGAGTTGGCTAGGACTTCTTAAATCATTAGTAATTTAGTCTTTTGGACTTAGAAGTTTAGTATTGGTTTGAAGACCATGCTTATGATATGTCTAATTGGTGGGAATTATAAGAAGCGTTGAATGATATCTGAGGTTGCGAAATATTTGAGTTAAGTGACGTCTAAGGTGACGTCTTGTGGTTTTTCCTATTGTGTGTTTTTGTGATTATAGGCTTGGTGGAAAAGCATTTGGCTATCGTTCTTGGATTTAAAGATATGATCTTATCTTATGGTATCGGAGACTCGTTTGAAGTAGTAAGGTTTCGTTGTAAGTTGAACCATATTACTTGAGGATTATAGATATGAGAGAGATTCGATGATGTGAGCTATGATGGAAATACCTTGGGACGTTAATGATGATGTTTGACTTGAGGTTGTACTTTGTTATTAATGAACTCTTGGGCTATATGATGTTGATAATGACGTTTTGTTCGGTGTTCTACCTTGTGGCCGTAAGAGTTGAAAAGAGATTTGTATGGAAAATTCCTTATTGGTTTTTCGGTTTTTGAAACCTTTGGGAATGTGTCAAATTATGGAGTTGAGAGAATGTTATTATGCTTGAGTTGCAATTCCGCAATTGGGAATCCGTGTTGTATGAAAGGGCGGATGAATTGGGTTGTAACCGATTGGTTAAATCTAGGTGTACCTTACTCCGATGATTTGTGGTACGAGGGTCCCTTGTAGGAGACCTTTGTTATTGAGATGATTTGCTTTGCTATCGCCCTGAGTTTGAAAAGGGAATTTTGTGGATTAAACCTTAAACCTTTACTCGTGCCATTATCCCTTTTCATTTCCATTCTTGAATGTTTTTGTCAAGATTGATCTTTAAGAAATCGCATGCTCGTATCTTCTTTCTTACTCGGATATCTTCATAACTCTACTATCTGATTTGTCTCTTGCTTTTGACCTCGTTATTTTCAGCGCCCCTCCCTCGTAATCTCGTGCCTTATTTATTCCCGTGTTCTCCTTGAGATTCATTATCGTTTTCTATCTTGTTGCTCCTTCATCTTCTCCTAGTAGTTTTTTATTTGGAGCTTGGTACTCTAGTGTTATTTTGAGAATTTAGTTAATCATGATAATAGTTCGTTGTTGTTGGGTACTATAACGGTTGCTTGGTATGTCATTTGGGAATTAGATGTCTCTAATTGGTGGATTCTAAAAGAGACTTTGCTTTAGGGAAATTGAGCCGGTACCCAAAGTTTGAGGAGTATTGTCATAAATGAAAATCGATTCATTTTGAGTTTTAGATGAATTAGATGATTTGAATGGTTGTTTGATTTCCAAGTGATTGGTCATTTGCGGTTTGGGATTAGTAATTCTCTTTTATTCTTAAGGAATCATAGTTTGAAATTGAGAAATGTTCGTTGCAAGCTTTGGATAATGAATGCTCGGTTGTTATGGATTATAGAGATAGAATGGTGAACCCATTATCTTGAGGATTAGTAACCTCCGTAGTTTGCTAATGTGGCTATTTATATTTGAGGTTTCAGGCGTAGTAATGATCGAATTAAGGATGTTGGTTTATTAAAGAATTCTTATAGCCGGTAATGGATTGTGAATTTTCCCTTGTCGTGAGACTTTGGATGAGGCTAGTTGGATCCTAGATGATTATGTTTTGTTGCGTAGTTTGTGTTTTGACTTTCGAGGATGAGAAAGTTCATTGTAAATTTAGGATAATGAGTTTGCTGAAGTAAATTGGATTAAAGGATTTCATGGTATGTCATTTACTTTCTGGTTGTTAGCGATCATGTTTCCATAGATAAATATTTTGTTGGTAGTTTCTAGTAAGAGTTTTGATGAAACTAAGAAGATTAGATTGCGTAATAAATCTTTCATGTGGATTGTTAGTTGTGGAGTCTACCGTGCCGATGGACCTTAGTAGATTCTAATTGGATTCGAATAATTGGGATTTGTTACTCGAAGTTTCGTGATTATGGAATATTTTTGTAGGAATTCTGATGTTTGAAAATGATGAGTTGCAAATTGGGTAAATTGTATTCTCTTGAGGATTTGGTTTATTAGTAGAGTTAGTAATGTCGAATTCTTGTAGATCTTCCTGCCGACTTTATCTTGATCTTCCTATACCAAAGAGTTCGATTTGTTTCGTTTATGCGTATTTTGTATATATTTTGTTACCCTGAATTGTGTGTGAATTGTGCGAGTCACTCTATGTACGTGTAATGTCTTGTTATTTGATTTTATCTTTGATAAAACTTTCAAATTTCCATATTATATTTCTAATTTAAAGTTCAAAGAAGTCTAAAGATGGTTTGTGTACCCTCTTTTTGGAGAAAATGGATTTATTTTGCTTTTATATTTGGATTTTGCGTTTGGTTGGATGTTTGCACTTGTTATTGGAGACGTCTGATAACTAGTCCTGCACTTACTAACGTTTGTTTTGATTTCCGATTTCACTATTTCGACTTTAATTTGATTTGGATAATTAGAGTTCTCGTTCGCGACGGGCACTCTTGTGATTCGTAAATAAAGTTTCACACTTGTGAAAATTCTCTTTAAATCGTTTTCGAGAAGAACTTCGTTTCATAAATGTTTCCCTTGTAAAAGCTTTCTTGTTGATTTTTAAAACCGATTCTTGTCTTTGATACTTTTGGTTTTCTACTCTCAAGTTTCGAGGACGAAACTTTTTAAAAGGTGGGGTGATTGTAACACCCAGAAATGTACCCTATTTTTTCTAGTAAAAATATTTTACGGATACTTTTCAGCGTATTTTAGTTTTAATCGTAAATTTAATTTTCCGAGTCGAATTTAGAATTTCCGAGTTCGTATTTGGAATTTCCGCGCGATTTCAAGAAAAACCCGTCTTGAGCCGTCTTTGACTTTATTGACTTTTTCCTTGACTTTTCCACTTACTCTTCATATACTCCCTCACAACCCTAACACCCTCATTCAATCTTCTTCTTCTTCCTCACTAAGTAAACCCCAAATCCCTAGCCTCCATATTTGATCTATCTTCGAATCATCGCTACGCTTTCATTTCTTGCTCAAATTCATCTAGGTTCGTCTTATTCTTCCCCTCTTAGCTTCCTCTATCCGTATTGGTAATAAAATTACCGTCTTTCTCGCTTTTTAAATTATCCATCTTTCTCAAGGTGAATGATATTCATCTTTTATTATCTAATTGTATGTAGGTGGAGACTAGGAAGGTTTAGAATCGATTAAAGACGCGAAAAGGTAACGGTGAAGGGTTACTCGATATCATTTACGTGTTTTATGTGTTTTCTAGGCTAGTAATCGTATTTAGATTATGGTTAGTATGCTTAGGACTTGTGTTGTTGTTGTTGGTTGTTGTTAGTGGTTACTTGATATGTGAATTGATGGTTTGTTATGATAAATGAGGATTTTTGGTTGTTGATAACATGTTGGTTTTGATCGTTCCTGAATCCCGTGTGGGACGCTGGCTGCGTCGTGGGACGCAAGCTGCGTCGTAGGACGCAGGCTGCGTCGTGGTGACGCAGGCTGCGTTAGGCGCGGCCGACTGCAGTTTTCCTGCACTGACCTCTTTTCGTAAAATGATCATATCTCCTTCGTTACTTGTTTGTTTTGGGCGTGTGACATTCCGTTGGAACCGTAAGAGGATAATCTATCACCTCCATTTGGAATTTCTGCATTTGCATGTCTAGAACACTAGTTATGACCGTTTGAAGCGGACCCTTGTTTTCGTTGGTTTCCAACAACGTTGTTTTGGAGAGGTGATCTATGTTTTTATTCATTATGCTTCATAAACTTGTTCTAATGCTTATGTATCATGTATTGACTCATGTTTATCATATTTAAACTTATATGATTCCCTATTCTCATGTGTTGTGACGGTTTTTGGTATGTTCCCACTTTGAGTCGGTTTTTACAAATGTTACGGTTTGAGCACTATTTTGGTATGTGCTTTGTACTCTCATTCCCTTGGCTACCTCCACGTTCGTAAGGCTGGAATGTCGGAACGGGGAGGTATCCTACTGCTTAACTGCATGTGTTAGTGGGCATACGACGACGTTGTTGGGAGGCGAACGCTATGCGTTGATCGACCCGGCCGTCAAATGTTGTGTACTTGCGAGGTTGTGTTATTTGCATGTAGCGTACCGCTTGTTATGAGGCTTGTGCTCTTTTCCGCCTCTTTCGTGAATTGTTCTACCGAATTTGGGGTACCCGGCGTCTATAATTGACCGAGTCTTGGATGTGGAACGTCTTACCACATGTCGAATCGGAACACGTCTTATTCCGAGAGTCTGGCCAGGTTTAGACTAGGACCGTATTATTATCGTCGTCCTACCAGGAGGAATTTAGTCTACATATACGAAATGGATTGAATCGTATATGCGTTCAGGGAATGTTTTTCTCCCGTGGATGCCTGTTAATCATACTTGCCATGTACACGGTGCTAGTGCGTTTCATTTACCGTGAGAGAGGTCGTCATTGTATTGTTATGTGTGGATGGGTGATTACATGATTGATTATTCATTGTCATTCCATGACTTGGCATGGTTTGTTTGTCGAGTCTCAATCTTATCAAACTTATACCGCTAACGGTGAGATGTAAGCCCTAGTGAGCGTATTCGGTTGCCTAAGAGTGTTTTCCCCGAGTCTTTGTATCACATGATGGATTCGGATTTGATATTCTATATGCTCTTATCATTATATATTGAATTGCCTATCTATCCTTATCATATTTTCACATGTATATCTATATATGCATGCTTCTACTTTTGTATTTTCTTTTATGTACGTTTAATGTGATATGGCTGGGAGAACCCGGCCGGAGTTACTCCCAACTGACTGTGGCGTTCATGTTTTTCATGGATGAACAGGTTGCTTGATTTGGATGGCTTTTTGCTTGATATTTTGGGTTCGGGTGTGAGCTAGCGGGCGTTGTCCCTGGATAAAACACCTCTAGACGATTTTAGCTAGTTGCTAATAACCTTGTCTTTTGTTAATACTTTGAGAGACTACGTCTCTTGTGGTATTTTTATTTGGTTTGTAATATTTGACACTCCTCGTATACTTCTTCTTGCATGTATAAAAGTTTATAAAAACTTCATATTTCCGCTATATAATTCACATGCTTGTATGTTTTATATTTCCGCATTCGCGAGGGTTGTCACACCATTTGCCACCAATCTAGCTTTGTAAACATCTTTATGTTCACCTATGCCGATTTTCATCTTATAGATCCTTTTATAATGAAGAGGTATGACCTTATCAGGTAAATTCACCAAGTCCCACACTTGGTTATCGTACATAGAATTCATTTCGTATTGCATGATCTCAAGCTAATGTACGAAGTCCGGACTAGAAATGACCACTTTGTAGGTAATAGGTTCATCACTTTACAAAAGCTTGAAAGTAATGTTGTTGATTGTACCAACCTGCCCTTGAGCAAGCACGCAGGAAACATATGCATGTCGGTTGGGTACTCAAGGTTCAATTCCAATTCTCGTCCCAAATTGATCTTACCCCGTCAAGAA
This sequence comes from Heliosperma pusillum, assembly GCA_022085475.1. Taxonomy (NCBI): domain Eukaryota; kingdom Viridiplantae; phylum Streptophyta; class Magnoliopsida; order Caryophyllales; family Caryophyllaceae; genus Heliosperma; species Heliosperma pusillum. The sequence continues at coordinate 16,090 of JAIUZE010067232.1, forward strand.
AGGATCGTAGCATCCGAGCCTTTTTGTCATGCTTTCCCATAAGTCTGGAGAAATCTGCAAGGACTAGACCTTTATTCCCACTCCCAGAGGCATCCTTTAAGTAAGTAGGGGTGCGTCGGACCGCTGAACGGGTGTTAAGCATGTGAAAAGTCAGTTTAGTTCGCGAGACGGTGCAGGCGTCTCTGACAGGCATGGGTGAGCAAAACAGGGTACCCGATATAATTTTAAAAACCGTATTCCCGGATCTGGTTTAATTAATAACATTAATTGATAACAATACACTGAACTATGACTGTATCACTTAAAATACTCTAAACTATGATTTAACTACGAATATACCCAACAATGATACACCTTCACTTTGAATAGAATTGGTCTTTTTTTACCTGTTGTATCATGTTAATTATACTCAGGCACACTACTACCTCCCTTATCATTCACCATCTTCTTCCCCCTCCCTTATTTATTTTACTACAAAACAAAAACGTCTTCTGCTATTGTACATCACCAATAACAGATATATAATAAATAATGTGGTGATGTTGAATGATGTAGGAGATGAAGAGAAGGAAAATTAATTTGGGGAAAATGGCAGACCCTACACCCACCATTCCCTACCATACATGACACATTCACCCTATCCACTACCACCACTAATACTAGCCCAGCCATCTCACGACCACCACCACTCCCCACGACTGCCATCGACCCTGCCATCCGCCATCGACAATCAATCAATCAACACCAACGATTAGATTTCGGCCGACGAGCACTTGATTAGAAATGTTCGGACAAAGACTCTAATGTCTTTAGTTTTCAACAATTGCTCACCATTTTTTTGTAGATGTAAGAATTAATTGTTAATTTTAGTTTATGTATGTTTTTGTCGTGGTAGGAGATTGTTGGTCGGAAGATCATAGTGAGTTCGAAATGAGGAGTAGACGAGTCCCTGATTGGCGTTTGTGGGGATAGGGATGCTTGACGGGGAATGAGATGATGAAAGTTCGATGGAGTTCCTTGAGGTAAGCAATAGATAGGGGCGAAGGACGAGATGGAAGATCATAGTAAGTTGTATTATTGAAGAAGACGAATAAAAATGAAGAAGAAGTTTGTTAAAATGAAGAAGAGGAATTATTGAAGAAGATGAAGATGAAACTAACGATTGAGAGAATGACAAGAAAAATAAAGGAAAATAGCATTATAAACAAAGGTGACCTGCTTATCAGGTTACCGGTTACTTCAGTCTATTATAAGTTAAAATGTGTCATTGTTTGGTATATTTATAGTTAAATCATAGTTTAGAGTATTTTAAGCGGTAGACTCATAGTTCAGAGTATTGTTATCAAGTAATCCTAATTAATAATGGACAAAACTCAAATTTTGATTTCACAAAATTAGTAACGGCCCATTACTAGGATGCCTATATAATCTATTAGGCCTATTATTACAAAACAGAACTAATTGAAAAGTTAGTTTTAAGATGCCAAAATGCAAACTTTCATCGCTTCATATAAAACTTTGACACCCACAAAGTGGTTACGTACATTGCAAGTTTCACATCCAAAGATTGGCCCACAATGTTTTACACAAATAGTCCATATCAAACCCAAAGTTTCACATACAACTTCGTATCGTGTACCCGAACATTCGTGTAATTAAAACTGTATATTGTATCGTATCTGTATATTAAAAACGTATCGTATATTTTTGCTCAGCCCTAACGACAAGGCCTTCTGGCCGGGGAGCGAGTCGCGATCCCGCGAGGGTGAGCTAACCCTAAAAACCCGTCCACGGTTCAGACCATCGGACAAGAAAGATAATACATATCTCGCCTTGTTTAGCCAATGACGGATTTAACACCACATAATGAATCAAAGAAATCACCATATCGTTAATGTACATTCTCAAAATTCCAACATTCTTAGGCACTACATAACTAGTACTGCGCAGAAACTCATGGATTCCCCTCACAAATCCATTCCTTAAAAGAGATTCTAATTGTCTTTGAAGCTCAGCAGTGGTCTTAAGGTCACTCCTCTATGTGGGTTTGGCTTGTAACATAGCTCCAACGACTAAGTCAATCTGATGTTCAAACCCCCTTAATGGAGGTAACCCAGCTAGTAGTTCCTTGGGAAAATGTCCAGATCAAGGGCTAACCTTCTTCTGGTAGGGTTGAGTATCTTATGTCTCAACTTCCTTAACCAACAATACTAAGACATCATAATCCTTCAATTTGTTGTAAATCGTTTAGGCACTTCTGTTCATTCACAAGCGTACCTGCGCGACAATTGCTCTTTCCCTATTATATGTTGTTTATTGTTGGTTGCCTTTTCCGGACTAGTATAGTGTGCGCGAAATGGAATTTATCTACACCATTAGTTGGATTCTTAGCGATGGACTTTATATTTTTATGTAATAATTTAGTTGTGTTGGGTTAGACTTCTGTTATAGTACATCTGGTTTTGGATTTGGTACTATATAAACTTTTATTCAAGTTACATTTGACTATTATTTGGGGTTGTTTGATTTGATTTTGCTGCAACAGGTTACTCTGTGATCGTAACACGCTCCATTATCTTGGATTGCCGTGTTTAGGCACTTGGATTGTTATACTCCATATGAGATTTTGTGTAGGGTGATGAGATTCGCAAAGAGGGGCAAGTTGAGACAGACGGGCAAGTTGAGCCAGAGGTTCAAGGTCCCTATGAGATTTTGCATCGAGTTGGCGAGGTGGGATATCGGTTGGCCTTACCACTTGCTCTTGACCGGGTCCATAATGTGTTTCATGTGTCTCAGCTGAGGAAGTATATGAGTGACTCGTCTCATGTGCTTGAGGCTGAAACCATTGCGTTGGATGAGGCACTCACCTATATTGAAGTGCCAAAGGAGATCTTGGACCACAAGGTGCGCAAGACCAAGAATGGAGAGACGACGCTACTGAAATGTTATGGTCAAACTATAACGTCGAGGAAGCAACTTGAGAGCCCGAAGCTGCAATGAGGGCGAGAAACACACATTTGTTTGAAGAGGTATGTTTGGTTACGAGGGCGTAACCTTGTTCTTTAAGGGAGGAAGGAGATAGTTGCATTTTCCTAGTTTATGTCATGTTTACGTTAGTAATTATTGATGGGTAGTATAATGCATGTGTCATAGGTATGTTGTTGTTGGTTGTTTGTGTGTCTTGTGTTTTGCGTCATATGTTATGTGTGGTTGTTGGTAGGGGTATTTGAGTTGGTAGGATTATAAGTTGTGAACTTCGAGGACGACGTTAGTTTTAAGGAGGGAAGACTGTAATATTCCGTATTTCTGTGCACTTGGCACTCGCCGAGTAGAGCTTACTCGACCGAGTGGATTAGGTACTCGGCCAAGTAGAGTCTACTCGACCGAGTAGTTTGGTCTGTTGTCTGAAATTGCATTATGTTCTTGTGTACTCGGCCGAGTAAGTTAGGCACTCAACCGAGTAAGTCGTACTCGACCGACTACATGGTGTACTCGACCAAGTACACCGGGTTACGTGAATTATTCGGACGGTTTGATTAAAGGTTTTAGTAAGAGATTAAATTACAATTTACAGTTTTACGCTTCATAATCAAAACCTTATTCTGTAAAAACTCTCTCAATCCTCTCAAAAAGCAATCTTAATCATTCCGTGTCGGATTAATCCTCATTGCCTTGTTGATTGCATCGGCAAGTAGTCCTATACTATTATTTTGTTTGATTGATTATAAGTTATAACCCTACTTGAATTGGGGGAAAAAGGGAACATGAATTGTATTGATTGTATGGTCATTGTTTGATTAGGAGGGGATTTCGTAAAGAAAAATGTGGGAAATATAGTTATATTTCATCATGAAATTGAAGGATTATAACGAAATTATAATGTATGAAATGCGACTCATAAACGAAATGCATAAAAATTAGAATCAACCTTCGGTCCTAGCAATATGGCCTAAGAACAAATACCGAGATCGATATTCTCCGAATCGTTGTACCCAAGATGCTCTGAGAAATGTCTTTTTCTTGTGCTAGAAAGAATACAAAAAATTACTGCTAATTTTTTTTTTGTGAAAAGTTATGATGATAAGAAGTCAAGAGAGGAGTCTTTCCCTCTTTTTCCTCTACTAGTATTTAGGTTATTATCTTTTTTTTTTAATGTATAAAATGTATATATATTATTATTGTCATTTATGTTGTCACATATTAATAAGTCCATACAACATCTTGTAGTCGATTTATTAATACCGGTCTGACATCATTTATTATGACAATATCGAATAATATATAATATGATAATTAAATATAACAGTTTATATTTAATTACGAATTAATATTTAATTCGTTTAAGTTTACATTATTTAATCGTCTTAAATAATTACATTATATACATCAATTAGATATAACAGTTTATATTCAATTACGAATTAACATTTAATTCATCTCAGCTAATATTATTTAATCGTATTAAATAATCGTATCATCATTACATTGACTAACTTTTTAGTCATATACATCGACTAACCTTTTAGTCATATAAAGCATCAATATGATTATATTTTTCATATAATCATATCTCTCAAACACATCCTTTAGGTGTGACTTTTAGGGACCAGTTGATCACCGCCATTAAAATGACAATAACGTCAAACTTCTAGCAAGCCAACTGTTATCGATAAACGTTAATCAACTGATAAGAATACTAAGTATAACCTGTGAACTTGTAAGAGATTTATACACGTTATCACACTAACTGTGGAGGACACTAGCTCCAACAATCTCCCACTTCTCCTTACAAGTGTATGTGCGATAACCGATTCTCATATCCAAAATTTCTCCCACTCAATGTAAAACAATTTGCAAAGTCCGTATTCACAAAGGTCGTATTTTACAAGTGATCATTATCAAGAGAGGTTTTCCCGATTAGAGAGTAACCTAACTAATAAACGAATCATTATTCGAGCATGGCCATGCATTTCAGTTACAACTCCTCGAGTGGCCCTGAGAAATAACAAAACCTAATAAAGGTTGGATATTTTCTTCAACTCGAATCCTGCAGATACAAGCACAGTATATAATGACCCAGTAAAATCTGCTTAGCCTCCTGTTACGGTCGACCATGAGAAAGAAACCAAAGTCGCCCAAAAACTGCCTTAATCTCAAGAGACAGTCGATAGTCAAAAGAATCAACTCTAGGAACACTATGGACGCCCAATCCACGACCTGGCACCGAATGTTCTTACACATTTACGACTCCATAACGTTGTCACGATGTCCTACGAGGTATCTTTATAACTCGTATCTGTGGTCGATCAGTCAACCGTTTGACTTATGGCTCGTTGAACCCACCATCAATCAACTTCACAATATAATTGCCAAAGTTATCAGCTCATGAAGGAGATTACGGACCAAAACAAATATAATGTAATTCAGTTCACTTTGTGGCGTTCAATGTTGTCGTACAATCCACATGAAAAACAAAATATGAAACAATACGATTATGTTATGAATAGTATATGAAAAAGATACATTTATTTACGGATCACAAGAATGCTCGTCGCGAACGAGAACTCTAATTATCCAGATCAAATCAAAGTCGAAATAGTGAAATCGAAAATCAAACAACGTTAGTAAGTGTAGGACTAGTTATCAGACGTCTCCAATAACAAGTGCAAACATCCAACCAAACGCAAAATCCAAGTATAAAAGCAAAAGAAATCTATTTTCCCCAAAAAGGAGGTACAAAAACCATCTTTAAACTTTTTTGAAACGTTAAATTAGAAATATAATATGGAAATTTGAAGGTTTTATCAAAGATAAAATCAAATAACAGGACATTACACGCACATAAAACAACTCGCACATTTCACACACAAGTCAGGGTAACAAAATATATACTAAACACGCAAAAATGAAACAAATCGAACGCTTAGGGAAAGGAAGAATCACGATGAAATCGGTACGAAGATCTACAAGAATTCGATAGTTATAACTCTACTAATACTCTAATCCTCAAGAGGATGTAATTTACCCAAGTTACACCTCATCATTTTCAATCATTAGATTTCTACTGAAATCCTTCATAACCATGAGACCTCAAGTCATCAACCTAACCATTCAAACCTAATTAGCATCGACTAGGGTCCATAGATTGCAATCTGCAGGAGAGGTCCTTTAACGTACTATAAAATCCTTAGATTCATCATACTCTATCTGAGACCACTAACCAAAGAAATCTAATCTTAGGGGACCATATTTACTAACAACCACAAAGTGAACGGTCCTTACCATAAAATCCTCTGATCCAATTTATTCCAAAACTCATTATTCTAAATTCACGATGGACTTCTCATCCTCAAAAGCCAAAACACAATCAAAGCAACAAACATAATTATCTAAGATTCAACTAGCCTCATCCAAAGTCTCAAGACAACGGAAAATCCACAATCCATTATCGGCTATAAGGATTCTTTAATACGCCAAAACATCCTTAATTCGATCATTACTACGCTCGAAGCGTCAAATATATATAGTCACATTAGCAAACTATGGTGGTTACTAAAGAATAAAACAGAATTACTAATTCCAAACCACAAATGACCAATCACTTGGCAATCAGACAACCATTCAAATCATCTATATCATCTAAAACTCAAAATGAATCAATTTTCATTTATGACAAAACTCCTCAAACTTTGGGTACCAACTCAATTACCCTAAAGCAAAGTCTCTTTTAGAATCCACCAATTAGAGACATCTAATTCCCAAATGATATCCCAAGCAACCGATATAATACTTAACAACAACGAATATCATCTCGCTCAACTTGATTCCCAAAATAGCACTACACTAGCAAGCTCAAATAAATGAAGCCACCAAGAGAGTACAATACCACCAATAGATTCATCCTAAGGTTTAAATCCCAATCCTATTCATGATCAAAATCAACACGAAGCTAGCTAACAACCTAATCATCTCACCATAGGAAAGACAATGACACCATGAAACTGGAAACGATAGGAAATTTCAAGGGAAACACGAACGCGATAAGATCGGACGAAAATTAGAGGGACGCTAGAGGCAGGGAGCCAAAAGCTAGATATTGGACAGATATAGCCATGAAGATAGCCATGCAAAGGAAAAGGTAAGAGAAAACATTTTCCTAGGAATCAGGTTTAGTAGGAACTTGCATGAAAGGAAATGGAAAGGGATAATGGCACGAGAAAAAGGTTTAAGGTTTAATCCACAAAATTTCTCCTTTCAAACTTAGGGCGATAGTAAAACAACTTAATTATTCCTTTACAAAGGCCTTTTACAAGGGACCATCATACCACGTACAATCATCAAAGTAAGGTACACCTAGATTTGATAATTCGACTACAACCCAATTCATCCATCCTTTCATATCACACGGAATCCCAAATGCGGAATTGAAACTCAAGTATAATAACATTCCTTTAGCTCAAATATTCAACACAACCTCAAATGTTTCTTTAACAGAAGGACTAACAAATACTCTCTTATACTCGGTCATTTTCGAGTCTATAGCCCACGAGTTCATTATTATCAAAGTACAACCTCAAGTCAAACATCATCATTAACGTCCCAAAGTAATTCCATCATAACTCACTTCATAATCCTCAAGTAATATGGTTCACTTACAACGAAACCTTACTACTCCAAACGAGTCTCCGATGCCATAAGATAAGATCACATCTTTAAGTCCAAGAACTATAGCCAAAGGCTTTTCCACCGAGCCTATACTCACAAACACACAATAAGATACCATAAGACGTCACTTAACCTCAAAAGTATTTCGCACCTCAAGATATCATTCATAGCTTCCTATTTACACCAATTAGACCTATCATAAGCATGGTCTTCAAAACAATACTAAACTTCTAAGTCCAAAAGACTAAATTACTAATGAGTTAAGAAGTCATAGCCAACTCATTCAACCTTACACCACCGAATATCATGAACTATTTACACACAAGTCATGACAAGCATCAAGCATTAACATCATCAAACTTATCTTACTACCTTTCCTTATAGTTACAACCAATCATCAATATAGGGTGAATTTAGATCTACACCATTTTCCTCAAATCACAAATTCATTCTAACAAACACTAATATTCCACAAAGTTCAATGTTCTTCCGACCAAGTATAATATACCACAAACAATTGGGTATGGCATCCACAAAAATGTTACAAGAGGAAGGTAAGGATACCAATGGTAAGATGGAGGAACTATCAAGAGTAATTTCCAAGAGGCAAACAAGTTGGACGAGAGAATTCATAGATGAAGAAGAAATACACTTCAATTAGGCTTGTAAATCTTCAAATCTTCGGTAGAGTATACTTCTTCTAGGTAACACAATGATCCACCTTAAGACGGTAGATACAAACAAACATAACATCACTCAACACAATCAACAACCAAGTTAGAACCTAACAAACATCAAGTACACCAAAGACTACCACCTTAGGTCCTTAAGTCTACCCATCTCTCATTTATTATTTCAAGGTCAAGTAATTTAAGTTTAGGGTTCACGTGTGTGCGTCGGGAGCGTTTAAGCTCTGATACCAACTGTGAACACCCTCGCGAATGCGGAAATATAAAACATACAAGCATGTGAATTATATAGCGGAAATATGAAGTTTTAAAAACTTTTATACATGCAAGGAAAGAATAAGAGGAGTGTCAAATATTACAAACTAAAGTATGAATTATACTACATCAAGAGACGACGTGTCTCCAAAATGTTAACAAGTAAACGTGTTTAGCAAACAAGCTAAAATCATCTAGAGGTGTTTTAATCCAGGGACAACGCCCGCTAGCTTACACCCGAACCCAAAATATCATAGCAAAAGGCCAACCATGCAAGCAACATGTTCATTCATGAAAAAAATGAACGCCACAATCAGTGGGGAGTAACTCCGGGTTCTCCCAGCCATATCACATTAAACGTACATAAAAGGAAATACAAAAGTAAAAGCATGCATATATAGATATACATGTGAAGTACGATAAGGATAAATAGGCAATTCATTATATCATAATAAGAGCATAAGAGTATCAAGTCCGAATTCATCATGTTATACAAAGACTCGGGGAAGACACTCTTAGGCAACCGAAGACGCTCACTAAGGCTTGCATCTCACCGTTAGCGGTATAAGTTTGATAAGATTGAGACTCGACAAACAACAACGCCAAGTCATGCAATGACCATGAATAAATCCATCATGTTATCATCCATTTAAACATACCAATACATTGACGATGCCCAATCATGCAATGACCATGAATAACATCATGAAATCACGCATTCAAGAACGACGACACAAAGACGACATCTCTCACGGTAAATGAAACGCACTAGCACCGTGTACATGACAAGTATGATTAAAAGGCCATCCACGAGATAAAGCTTTCCCTGAACGCATACAC
>JAIUZE010067233.1:0-33594 GCA_022085475.1 Heliosperma pusillum
TGACAGTTTGAAGTGAACCCTTGTATAAGTTAGTTTCCAAACTTGTCGTTTTGGAGAGTTATCTATGTTTCTTATTTATTATGCTTCGTAAACTTGGTCTAATGCTTGGGTATCATGTATTGATTCATGTTTTGGATATATGATATTCTATTCGCTTGTATCACATGTTTTGTGACGGTTTTCGATATATCCCTCGTTTGAGTCGGTTTTACATATGTTATGAATTGAGCACTAATGATTTTGTGCTATGGACTCTCATTTCCCGGCTACACCTTATACTCGTTAGACTGGAATGTCGGAGCGATGGGGTGTATCCTTGATGCTTGTATGCATGTTTAGTGGGGATATGACGACGTTGTTAGAAGGCGAACGCAATGCGTTGGTCGACCCGACCGTCAAATGTTGTATACTTGCGAGGTGGTGTTATTGCATGTAGCGTACTAGCTTGACTTTTGACTATAGATCTCTTTCCGCCTCTTTCGTGTGGTTTAGCCGAATTTGGGGTACTCGACGTCTTTGTATGATCGAGTCTTGGATGTGGAATGTCTTACCACATGTCGAATCGGGAAATGTCTTATCCCGAGAGTCTGGCCAGGTTTAGACTAGGACCGTATTATTATCGTCGTCCTACCGAGAGGATTAGAGTCTTGTGTGTACGAAACGTCTTATCGTACATGATTCCGGGAAACGGCTTATCCCGTGAACTTGTTTGTCTAGGTCATGAGTATACGAAACGTCTTATCGTATACGGTTCAGGGAAACGTCTTATCCTGTGGACTTCCATTGGCTTGTCTTGCTATTGTACACGATGCTAGTGCGTTTCATTTACCGTGAGAGATGTCGTCAATATATGGGTATGGTTGGATGAATGATTATATGATTGATCATTGAATGACTTGGTATGGTTTGTTTGTCGAGTCTCAATCTTATCAAGTATATGCCGCTAACGGTGAGATGTAAGCCCTAGTGAGTATATAGTTGCCTAAGGGTGTCTTTCCCGAGTCTTTGAATAACATGATGGTTTCGGAATTGATTTCCACATGATCTTATCATTATATATTGTATTGCCTATCTTTTCTTATCGTAACTCACATGTATATCTATATATGCATGCTCTACTTTTGTATTTCCTTATATGTACGTTAAAGGTGATATGGCTGGGAGAACCCGGAGTTACTCCCCACTGACTGTGGCGTTCATGTTTTTCATGAATGAACAGGTTGCTTGCTTGGATGCCTTTTTGGATATGATGTTTTGGGGTTCGGGTGTGAGCTAGCGGGCGTTGTCCCTGGAAGTTTTCACCTCTAGACGATATTAGCTAGTGTTGTTAAACACTTGTTCTTTGCTAACATTTTAAGAGACCCCGTCTCTTTGTTGTATTTCCGTATTTAGTTTGTAATATTTGACACTCCTCGTTTTAATTAAATTGCATGTATAAAAGTTTTTAAAACTACCTATTTCCGCAATATAATTCACATGCTTGTTTGTTTTATATTTCCGCATTCGCGAGGGTTGTCACACCCGATACAAAGATAATTTACCTAGACTAGGCTAATAACAAATTAATGTAATTAGGGAAGTAGGGGTCGATCCTCAGGGAGATGGTATTTCCTATGGATTGTGAATCGTCTCACAATTGAGTTTTATCTAACGATTTTCTGGGTTTTGAGGTTTTGAATTCTAAGCTAATGAAGAACATAAATAAAAACAAAATAAATGCGAACTAAATGAAAACAATAAAGCAAATGATGAATTAACAATAATGAGAAGCATCTAGAGAAATAGGTTCACACATGTAGATTGACATATTGATGAAATTGGATTTAGGATATGCAAATAATTCATTGCGCGTTCGTAAGAATGGTGTGTTCATTACAATCATAGATCAGATGGTCTAGCAGGCTTTTAGGCGATTTACCAGGTCTTAATCCACCATGTCACGCTTTTTCTATTCAATTCTCGTATGTCTAATTTGGAAAAGAATTTCATACTAGTCAATGATTTTGATCAGGAATCGTCAACTATCGTTAAAGTCCAAACATGCATAGACACAATGTTTTAAAGGCACAATTTCTTTTATCCAATTATCATCTTTTAATCAATCCAACATGGCTACCCTACACCCTAGAAAGGTGACTACTCACTCATGATAATGTTTATGTTTAAGATGATATTAACAATGAAAATTAGGATAGACATATTTAGTTGGTTTTTGACAATAATTTAGACTCTTTATAAGGCGATAATAACGACGTTGTTTGACGATTTAGGAAATGAACTACGATTATAACAACACGAAAATAAATCTAAGACAATATGTAAAGAGAAAATAACAATCAAATGGAAAACAATAAAGGATAATAAGCAAAGGATAGATTAGGAATACCTAGGGACGATCAACAACGAAAGTGATAACGATAATAGAAATCCCTTGCATAGAATAACCGTTCCTTGAATTACAATACTTGTACCCAACAAAGTAGAATACAACGATTGAAATTCCTATTGAACTAAACTAATGTTTTGATATGAAATGGACAGAAATAAACTAAGAACAAAAGGAAAAAAAGAAGAAATGATCTAAACTAGAAAGACTAAAACTAAAGAGAAAATGTAAGAAGAGAAGAGATGTTGTGTGAGAAGTAGATGTGTGAGATGTGGATAGAGATGGATATGAAAAGAGGGGCTAGAGCATTTATATATAGTATTAGGGTTTCGTGGAGAAGGGGTCGGGCATTAAACACATAGGACAAAAATAGGAGGTTGAAGCCGTCATGCTCGGATCAGCAGGGATACCCGATCGGGTAAGTGGGCATCTAGAAGTATTTGACTAACGTTTCATCTTCCTTCGCTTTGAATTGACTTCCATCATCCCCCTTGACCTCTTCAATCGGGTTTGTTGATAGGGTTTGATGCAAGGCGATGAATTCTTCCGCCTAACTGATTGATCTTCCGACAACTACGAAACCGTCTTTACTCCTTCTCTCTTTCGAATTAGTGAACCTTCTCGAAATGCCTTTCACTTGGTCAAGCTTTATTCTTCAAATCGTCGGGTTCTAGGCAAATGCTTGGGAATATAGAAAAAGGGCGTTGAAACGTCACTTTCCCTACAAAACAGGTTAGAACACAGGAATCTGCCTAGAAGACGATATTAGCTCATAAAATGGCTTAACAAAGCACAAATGACATACAAAACCGAGCTTAAATGGGGGTTAAAATCATACAAATATTCACTTATCAAACTCCCCCAAGCTAAACCTTTGCTTGTCCTCAAGCAAACATAACAAACAATACCAGGACAAGGTTGCAAGCATTGGCTACTACACCATCAAGAAACAAATCTCAACGTAAAACTTTGAAAACATAATGAATCATAACCCAAAAACAACGTGGGCAAGAATGATACATAAACATGGCTGAGATTTACATAACGACGTAGCACAAAGAATTTCACTACAGATTTTTCGGCTCTTGCATGATCTTTTGACAAATGGACTCTCACGGTACACTCGAACACTCATTGCATGTAAAAGGTGATTTCTATTTGTGTAAATGTTTTTGAGACACTCACCTATCTACGACTTATGAAAATGTGTCCGCAATCTAATATGGTAAACAATTCAAAACACAAGTCAAAGATCACAATGCACATAGAAAAGAACCGGAAAAATAAGAAGAAGGCTTTGGGAATTGGGTGAAAGGTGGACAAACAGTTATGGTCATGTGAAGTTTAGAGTGAGCTAGCAACTGACCAATGATAAATGAATACTCAATCCAAACTTTCGGTTAACTCCCAAAAGACGAAAAACGAAGCCAGAAGTAACAGATTGGCTTATTACACACGAAACACAAGGGTAAACTCCTTCTATTGATTTGATATTTTGAGGAGATACTCACAACTTCTTCTTTTTTTTTCTTTTTTTTTTCTTTCTTTTTCTTTTTCAATTTTTTTTCTCTTTTCTTTTGAACATAACTTCACTTCTTGAACTTTTTCGTTCTTCCAAATTCACTTTGACAGATAAGAACAAATCTTCTCAAAAGAGCATCCACACACCATAGTCTAGCTACTAGCTCAAAAGGTAGGCAGTTTTTTATTTGTAGCTATTATTTTTGTGAAGCATTTGTATGAAGGGGCTAATTTTAAGGGGTAATTCAGAGTGAACAAGACTTCAAATCATAGTGAATCATGAATGCAATGCTTATAGGAATGAAATGAGAACCATACTTATGCGTTTTGACATGACACACATCACAAGGAGAACTACACACACCTAAATGAGACTGGGTATAGATGTACCAGTCTAAGGAGGTTCTACCTTACAATATATGTAACTTGCCAAATGTCAAGATCAAGCGTACTCATCTATAGATTCATTCCATGCCTACTGTGTACAAGACATCCCCATGTATGCACAATTCAATGAATATTGAATCATTATCTTTTGAAAGCTCTAAGTGTGGGAAAATGTAACATGATAGCATAATAAACAAGCAAGCAAAGCATGAAAAGCATTCAATTGTGTTCAAAATTTTAAAATCTCTTTAAAATCTTCTCTTTCTTAATGGGAAAAATGATCAACTAAAATGCAAAATCGGAAAATGCAATCCCTCCCCCAAGCTCAACATCACATTGTCCTCAATGTGAGCACAAAGACTAAATATGCAACGAGATGCTTAATGGTAAGAAAGGAAAAATGGAAGAAGAATGAAGCTTACTAGCCAGCGCAGACTCCCCCAAGCTAGTCTTTTGGACTTGACAAGGAAGGTCTTCATAGATTCTTCAAAAACTCTTTCATCTGCAAAGAAATCTAACAAAACAACGTAAAAGGGAAAACGCAAAAATAAGAATGCAAAAAGGGAAAACACGGGTTGCCTCCCGAGAAGCGCTTGTTTAACGTCCTGCTCGACGAATTCTCCTATGCAATCATGAGGTTGGGGATGGACGCTCCGTATAGACAATATCTAAGCATCCGATGATAGAATTGTTATAGTAGAGTTTCAGTCTGTGTCCATTGACTTTGAATTTCTCACCATTGTTAGTCATTTGTTCCACATAGCCGTACTTGCTAACATATGTGACAGTGAATGGTCCAGACCATCGTGATCGAAGTTTTCCCGGAAAATTTTTCAGACGGGAGTTGAAAAGAAGTACTTGGTCACCGACATTAAATTCTTTTTTAATTATCCTCTTGTCGTGCCAACGCTTCGTTTTCTCTTTATAGATCCTAGAATTTTCATAAGCTTGCAAACAAAATTCTTCTAACTCATTGAGTTGCAAAAGTCGTCTATCAGCGCTAAGCTTAGTGTCTAAGTTGAGTTCTTTGATAGCCCAGTAAGCTTTATACTCTAACTCGACAGGATGATGACAGGCCTTTCCATAAACCAACCGATAAGGAGATGTTCCAATCGGGGTTTTGAAAGCTGTGCGATAAGCCCATAAGGTGTCATCGAGCTTATTACTCCAGTCAGTTCTAGATCTTGAGACAACTTTCTGAAGAATTATTTTCAACTCTCTGTTTCAGACTTCTACTTGATCGCTGGTCTGAGGATGGTAGGCTAATCCTCGTCTGTGATACACACCATACTTGGCAAGCAGAGTGTCTAACTGCTTTTCTCCGAAATGAGTTCCTCGATCACTAATCACGGCTCTGGGTACACCAAAACGCGGAAAGATGATCTTCTTAAATAGCCGTATCACAGCTCTAGCATCATTAGTGGGGGTGGCAATTGCTTCTACCCACTTAGAAACATAGTCAACAATGACTAAGATATAACGATTTCTGTTAGAAGAAGGGAATGGTCCTTGATAGTCAATACCCCAGACATCGAATATTTCGACTTCTAATATGCCGTTTTGAGGCATTTCATGTCTCTTGGATATTTGACCCATTCGTTGACAAGCGCCACAAGCCATAACAAAGTCTTTTGAGTCTTTAAACATCGAGGGCCAGAAAAACCCGGATTATAAGACTTTTGCTACGGTCTTTAACGGACCATGATGACCACCATAAGCAGATGAGTGACATCCTTCTAAAACTCCTTTAACTTCCCACTGGGGGATACATCGTCTGTAAAGACTATCAGAACACTGCTTGAAAAGATAAGGGTCATCCCAAACAAAGAATTTTGCATCATGCAAAAATCTCTTTCTTTGGTTATAAGAAAGGTTAGAAGGTAGCTGGCGACTGACAAGAAAATTGGCCATATCAGCATACCAAGGAGAAGAGTCAGCAATCGCCATTAATGAATCATCAGCAAACGAATCATTAATTGGCGTTGGTAATCCTATTTCAGTTACTCTTATCCTTGAGAGATGGTCAGCGACTACGTTCTCTGCTCCTTTCTTATCCCGGATCTCTAGATCGAACTCTTGAAGGAGTAAGATCCATCGGATAAGTCGAGGTTTTGCCTTTTTCTTTGAAAGCAGATATTTCAAGGCAGCATGGTCAGTGTAAACAATGACTTTCGATCCTATAAGGTAAGAACGGAATTTGTCTAAGGCGTAGACAATGGCAAGAAGTTCTTTTTCAGTGGTGGAGTAGTTGATTTGGGCATGATCTAAGGTTTTACTAGCATAGTAAATAGCATGAAGGAACTTTTCCTTTCTTTGCCCCAAAACAACTCCAACGGCATAATCACTCGCATCGCACATTAATTCAAAAGGAAGATTCCAATCAGGTGACTAGATTATAGGTGCGGTGATTAAAGCACGTTTGATCTTGTTGAATGCCTCAAGGCATTCCTTTGTTAAATTAAAAGGTGCATCCTTAAAAAGGAGCTCAGTCTGGGGCTTGGCTATTTTAGAAAAATCTTTTATAAACCGTCGGTAGAAACCGGCGTGGCCAAGGAAACTCCTGATTCCTTTTATATTAGTAGGTGGTGGCAGTTGTTCAATAACTTGGATCTTAGCTCGATCCACTTCAATACCTCTTTCAGAAATGATGTGTCCTAAAACTACACCTTCGTTCACCATGAAGTGACACTTTTCCCAGTTGAGAACAAGGTCGACTTCTACACAGCGTTTTAGTACTTTGGATAGATTTGTCAAACAATTATCGAAGGAAATGCCATAGACGCTAAAGTCGTCCCTAAAGACTTCCATGATGGATTCAACAAAATCAGAAAAGATACTAGTCATGCAACGCTGAAAAGTGGCAGGTGCATTACACAAGCCAAATGGCATTCTGCGATAGGCGAAAGTACCATAGGGACAGATGAAGGTGGTTTTCTCTTGGTCCTCAGGATGAATAGGAATTTGGAAAAATCCTGAGTAACCATCTAGATAGCAGAAATACTTGTGGCAAGCTAACCTCTCTAGCATTTGATCAATGAAGGGTAGAGGATAGTGATCTTTTCGAGTTGATTGATTCAACTTCCTGTAGCATTTGATCAATGAACTACTGTTGTTCCTCCTTTCTTGGGAACAACTTGGACAGGGCTAACCCATTTCGAGTCAGAAATTGCGTAGATTATGCCTGCATCTAGCAATTTCATAACTTCAGCTTTAACTACTTCTTGCATGTTGGGATTAAGACGACGTTGACCTTGAACACAAGGTTTTTGGCCTTCTTCTAAGTTGATTCTATGCATGCAAAAGTCGGGGCTTATGCCTGTTAAATCTTCAAGCTTATATCCTATTGCCTTTTTATGTTTTCTCAAGATAGTCAATAGTGAGTTTAACTGATTTTCATCTAGGAGAGCACTCCTTATAACTGGGCAATATTCAGACTCATCTAAAAAAGCATATTTTAGATTTGAGGGAAGAGGTTTAAGTTCAGGTTTATGTACTTCTGCCTTGGCAGGAGCATCGATTAAGCTTATGAACTCCTCAACTTCTTCAGATGGTATCTCTTTTCCAGTCAAGTCCCTTTCCAGCTCACTGATCTCAAAATTGTCGTTCTCAGAGATATCCTCTAACAATAAAATTGCTTCTAAAGGATCCTCAATTATTGATGGATACAGAGATTCATCAATGATTGAGTCGACAATGTCAAGGAAACAGCAAGGCTCTTCAAGCATAGGGCTCTTCATTGCACTGTTTAAGTTGTAGGTGACTTTATCATCACCTACTTCTAGTGTCAATTTTCCATTCTTGACATCGATTACTGCTCCCGCAGTGTGTAGAAATGGCCTTCCTAAAATGATAGGGATTTGCGAATCTTCAACCATATCTAACACTATGAAATCGACTGGAATGAAAAACCTCCCTACTCTAACAGGCACATCTTCTAAAACTCCCATAGGTTGTTTTAGAGAACGATCTGCCATTTGCAGGGTGATACTTGTGCATTTGAGAATTCCCATATTCAATTTTTCACAGATGGAATATGGCATGACGCTTACACTAGCACCTAGATCGCATAAAGCTTTATCAATAGTGTAGGTGCTTATAGTGCAAGGTATAGAGAAACTACCAGGATCCTTTAACTTAGGAGGGGACTTATTTTGCAAAAACGCACTGCATTCAGCGGTGAATGCTATGATTTCAACATCATCTAGAGTCCTCTTTTTAGTTAAGATATCCTTCATGAATTTCGTGTAAGAAGGGATTTGAGTGATTAATTCAGTGAAGGAAACCGTTACTTGGAGGTTTTTGACTACTTCCATGAATTTACCGAACTGGGTTTCCTTATGATTTCTCCTCAAACGCTGGGGAAATGGAACTTGAATTTTAATGGGTTCCTTTTCAGGTTCATCCTTCTTTTCAGTTTTGTTTTCCGCTTCCTTAGCGGTGGATGGTTGGGTTTCTTTTTGGCTTTCTACTTGTGAAGGCTCAACTGTTGGTTCTTTGGGTTACTAAGGTTCCGCATAAGTGGTACCACTCCTAAGGGTGATAGCATTTGCGGTGTCCCTAGGTTGTTCACCATGAGGTGGGAGTTGGCCTTGTTTTCTTTGGGCATTAGAGGCAGCCAATTGGGCCATTTGAGTTTCAAGCATCTTGATGGCAGCACCTTGAGCTTGATCACTCTTTTGAAGTTGAGCAAACATTGAATCTTGTTTTTGAACAACTTGAAGAAGCATGGATTCAATTTTGCTCAAGCTTGAGTCATTAGGTTGACCTTGAATTTGAGGTGGTTGGTGTTGAGGTTGATTTTGGTAAGGTTGATTGAAGTTGGGTTGGAGTGAAGGTCTCTGGTTTTGAAAACCAGGTGGATTGTAAGGTTTCTGTTGGTGTGGTATGAATGGTTGTTGAATTTGTTGTTGGGGATTTTGAATGTTAGTGCTTTTGTAGGACAAAAACGGATGGTTTTTTAAGTTTTCGTTATAGAAATTTGAGAAGGCGTTGCCTTGCCTATATCCTTGATAGGCATTGACTTGCTCTATTGAACTTCTACATTCTTGAAAACTATGCCCTCCAACCCCACATGTCTCACATACCACTACGTGGTTAGTGACGTTGATATGTTCCTTGGATTGGGAAGAGCTTCCTACTTGTTGCTGCATAAGGGCTAATTGGGCTTCCAGGACTGCTACTTTACTTGAATCATCCTGCTTGGCTTTGAGTGGCATAGCACGCGAGTTGCTATATTGAGAATCATGGATTGCCATTGACTCGATAGTCGCACTAGCTATTTCTACATCGATTTGATCGAAACGACCATTGTTAGCGGAGTCGAGGATACGACGCGATTTGCCACAACAACCGTTGTAGAAGGTGATAGCTAGGAACCATGAATCAAGGCCATCATGAGGGCATTCTCTTTGTAATTCTTTGTACCTTTCCTATGCCTCATAAAGGCTTTCGTCGCCTCTCTGTCGGAATCCAGTAATTTGACTCCGTAAGAGTGCGGTTCATTCTGGTGGGAAGTACTTTTGATACAAAGCAAGAGCTAGACGATCCCAGTCGACTATTCCTAAGGCAACTCGGTCAAGACTATTAATCCAGAGTTTTGCCTTTCCTCTTAAAGAGAAGGGAAAGAGCATTTCCCTAATCTGTTCTTGGGATACTCCAGTTTGTCTAATCGTGGAGCAATAGTCACAGAAGTTTTGGATATGAAGGTTGGGATCTTCTGTGGCATTGCCACCAAATTGATTTCTTTCTATTAGATTGATGAAGGCGGGTTTGATTTCGAAGTTTTGGGCTGTAATTTGAGGTGTAGCGATTGTTGGAGTAGGTGTCCTCCACAATAGTGCGCCACATAATAAATCTTATCAAGGAATATAATTGGGATATTTATTGACTATATATATAATTAGTCAGTTGATTAACGTAAATCAATAACGGTTGGCTGACTAGAGTTTGACGTTATTGTCGTTTGACGGCGGTGATCAACTGATCCCTTTCGGTCACACCTAAAGGATGAAATCCAAATAGTAACTAATTATTTGTATACGATACAGTTAATTAGTACATTACATATATTCGATATGTACGAGAGTTAATTGTTAGAAATTGAGTTAAGAACTCAAATTCGATTAAGCTTATTTTTCAATTATGCGATAATTGACTAATAAATTTATATCTTATTTTAATACGATTAAATAAGATTTAACTTAGTAATTAATCGTTAAATTACTAAATTAGTTGAGGTTTTGAGATAGAGGTAATTAGTTAATTATATTTACAAGGAGTTGTAAAATAAATTAACTAAGCATTGTGGGACCCATTATATATTGATATAATGGTAAAATATTACTTAAAATGTTAAGTACATATTATTTATTTAATTGAGTCATATAATTGTTATATGATCAAATTAACACTTAATTATACAAGATAATTAACCATATGATCAATAAGTATTTGTGAGACAAATATCAAAAATCAAAATGGACCAAACTAGGCCATGTGGCCGGTTATATTGCTAGTTACAAAGGTGATGATTGTTGTTCTTGTTTACACTCTTTAGTTACTAATTGAAAGTGACATAACAAGAAGAATATAATCATCACTTATACTACAACACTTCACCCTAATGCATGTGACTAAAATAAGCAAAATGAGAGCCTTGTAGAGCTCACCATGACCGGCCATATTGCCTATAAAAGGGCAATATGGTTGATCATTTTATTCATTCAATTCATGCTTGTTTTCTTTACTTCTCTCAAAAACTCATCTTCTCTCTAAAAACTCTCAAATACTAATATTTACTAAGTATTACTAGTGTAGTAATATAGTCATAATATTAGTAGTATAATATCTATCTTATTATCTAGTTAATAATAAGGGTAGATTATTTGGGTTCATCTTGGTGCAACTTGAAGAGTCTTCTAGTTTGGATTTCTTGTTTTCATCCATATTTGTAGCTCAAGACAACACGAAGGAGTTTCTTGTTGTGCCCATGATTATTTCCAATCAATGTGAGGAAATTTCTTCTTTTATATAAATGTCTTTATATTTGCATGCATGTTACATAGATCATTAAATACTAAATTAACAAGTAATTTAGCAACTAATTAGAAGAGTCTAATTAAGGTCTATGGACTTTCAGGAAGACCTTTCCTAAATACAGTTGGGGCATGTATCGATATGCAAGGAGAGAGGATCACTTTTGAAGTGGAGGGATCACGTGCCACTTTTGATAGGAAGGGGAATGTAAAAAGATGGTGACCTCGAAGCATTCAAAGCTTCGTAAGTGTATTTGGATGAGATTGCCATGGGTGTTGACAAAGGTAAATGAAAGTTCAAGGACGAAATCAAGCTACAAAGAGCCCATATCCCTTCACAAGGCTTAAGGAGGGATAGAAATTCAAAGTCTAGCATGACTTAAAAATGCGCTTTTCGGGAGGCAACCCGTCTCTCTCTCTTTACTTTCTTTTTATGCATTTCTTATTTCACTCGATAGATAATGTTTGATAATTTTGTTTTGGACTATTTCATTTGGACACTCTTTTTGGATTTTTGGGTTGTAATAGCTAGGAAACAATTTTCATTTTACTTGTTATTTACTTTTCTAGAAATGCATGCTTAGTTCATAATTTTTCGTACTTGGAACTGGAGGACCTATTGAGATGAAAAGGAGCTATTCTTGGCCCATGTTGCCAAGTTCATT
This sequence comes from Heliosperma pusillum, assembly GCA_022085475.1. Classification (NCBI taxonomy): domain Eukaryota; kingdom Viridiplantae; phylum Streptophyta; class Magnoliopsida; order Caryophyllales; family Caryophyllaceae; genus Heliosperma; species Heliosperma pusillum. Next base: position 11,994 of record JAIUZE010067233.1, read on the forward strand.
AAGGTTAGTAAGCATGTTCAAGGCCATAGCCAAAAGGTAAGAGCAAGTAACAAAGAAAAAAAGAACAAAATCCGAATCAGCAGACATACCCGATCGGATTCAGGTATACCCGATCGGGTAAGTGGTCTGTTTCGTGTTTTGTCCTCTTTTCTTCTATAAAATCAACTTGTTACCTTTGCTTTGCTGCTATTATCCCGTGTTCTTTATCCTTAAAACTCAAATCTCTCAAAAACCTTCATTTCTTAGTCATTTCTTGCAAAATTTGTCATCATAGTTCATCCAAGGCAACATCTAAGCACTATCAAGTAAGTTAATTCTACTTTAGTTACTTCACTCTCTCTATTTTGCAGAAATTCAACATGAACAAACCCTAACCCAAATTTGGGGGTTTTTGATTTTACTTGAAAAACTTGTTTAAATTTGATTTCTAATGCTTCTTACATGTTATAGAGTGATTAATTAGCAAGCTTACTATGATTTGAATGCTCATATGCCAATTAGAATACTCATCTCTACTTTATGCTAAAAACTCATGCTTAATGGTAGTATAATGCTTGAATTCATGCTTTATACTTTGAACTTATGCTCTTATTATGTTATTTTAGCATTAGTACCTTTAAGTAGTGCCCAAAATTCAAGATTCAAGTGTAATGTTGCTCAAAATCTTAGTGAAATATAGTTATGCTTAAAAACATCAATTTGTGCTCAAAAGTAGCATGATAATGTTTCACTTATGTAATTATGCTTGAATTTCTGCTTAAAAGCCTAGTATTCTAACACTTATGCTATCAATGTGTGTTTATGATGAAGTGTTCTAATACTAGTTTCTTGTAGCAAATGGCACCTAAACCAAGCCTTAGGAGATCAAAGAGGGCAAGGACTACCAACCAAGAGGAAAGTAGTAGAGCCCGTGAAGAGGACGTAGAAATGCTAGAAGCCGACAATCAAACCGGAAATCAAGAAGGACAAGGTGCTATGCATGATCCCGATTTTCCGGATGTGGAGTTTAGTTCGAACAAGCAATGGCAAAGTTGGTTTATTATCAAGAGCAAGGGTATGAGAGCTACCAAATTCCTTGATATTTCTTCTTTAAAGCACATGGATCTTTATAAGCATGTCAAGGTATTATTTAGGGGTCTAGGAATGACTATTGGTATGAACTTTAATTATAAGACCTACCCCCAATTGACCCTTGAATTCTTGAGTTCATTTGAGTTGCAAAGATCTAGGCAAAAATACTCTATTCCTCAAGTTCAGTTTCGATTGTTCAACAATGACTATAGTATGGACTTAGGGACCTTTGCTGACCAATTCGGTCTCACCCATAGGGGTACTGTTACCTCACCTCCCGAGGGTTTTGATATTAGCCATGTTTGGAACACCATTTCTACTTATCCTGTCTCTCATTGAGACCATATCCCACACCAACACATCCATCATCCCGCCATTAGAATCTGGCAAAGATTCATGGGATGCACCTTCTTGGGTCATGCTGAGCCACATTTGGTGAGACGGGTAGAGTTGGATATTTTAGGAGGATTCTTGGATGTAAATGGTGATGAACCGTGGTCGATTAGCATTCCTTACTATTTTGTTGTTCAATTGACTAAAGCCACTAATCCAAAGAACACTGGCATTGTTTATGGAGCCCTTATCACTCGCCTTGCTACGCGAATTTGTGGTTTTAACCAAGCCACCACTGACCTCCTGGCATTGACTACACCTCCCACCGAGATTGGAAATGGGTTGGATTTTGATTATTTTGTGCAGCTTAATTGCTTTCGTGTCTCTCACCCCATATGATCTGGAGGAAAGCTGGCCATGATTCGGTCAAGTTGACCGCTGAGGTGAACCAGATTCCATTGCTTGGGCAGCGTCCTCGACTTCAGGAGGGTGAGACCATCTTACCCCGTCCCACTTATTTTCTTCCTATTGGGGATATTACCCCCGATGACCCCCCTGTTCAGATTAGATCCCGCCGCCCTGAGGTAGGATCATCCTCTCAGTCGACCCATGCTACGGGCGACGTGACTGCCATGTTTCAAGCCTTGACCATGTCCATTGATAGAGTCCAGTCAGACCAGCAGCTTGCTCTGCACCCCATTTATGTTCACTTTGCGAGGCAAGGTGTGATTAGACCTGAGGGCCCCCACCCGTCTTTCTATACTTGGCCCGAAGGGGGGTATGGTACTGCTTATGATGCAGGTGTGCAACAGACCGGACCTGATTACTGTGGTACTGACTATGGCGTCGAGAATTTTGGAGGATATGGAAGTGATTTTAGTGATCAACAAGTAGATGAGTACCAGTCCTTTGGAGCTTGCAACCCTACCGGGATCGTTGCTTCTAGTAGTAGTTATTATTCTGCAGATGATACCTACTACACAGATGCTTCTGGATCCGCATCCGAGCCACCTCCTTCAGAGAGGAGAGACCGTAGCTGGTGGTCTTTGGGATGAGATGATAGCAAGCTCCCCTTGTTTATACTAGCTTGGGGGAGGCTAGACATTTTGTAAGCTTTTCTTTCTTTCTTTTATTTTTAGCATTTTTAGTTTTCTTTTTAGCCCCTTTTCCCATTAGAATTTCATCTTGTTTCTCTGTTCTATGTGCTACCAAGCGTTTCTCGGTTTGCTTCTATTATAATTGCATGCACATTGAGGACAATGTGAAGTTTTAGCTTGGGGGAGGATTTGCATTTAGGACTTACTGCATTTAGGATTGCATTTAGATTTTACTTTTCTCATTAGCTTATTTTCTTCTAATTTTATTAGTTTATTTTTAGTTTATTTTTTTCCTTGTTTGTTTTTATCATTTTGAAAATCTAAAAAAAAAAATTCAAAATTCAAAAAGACAAAAAAGAAAAGATCATTTCCATCTTACATTTCTCAATTTATAGTTTTTATAAGCTGATGTTTCATTATGTTATGAGGAATTGTGCATTCATGGGGATGTGTTGTACACAGTAGGTAGAAAGTTGCATTTGGACTTAATTAAGCTTGATCTTGACTTTGGCAAGCTACTCATATTGTAAGGTAGAGCCTCCAGTGGTCGGTACATCTGAACCCGATCCTAGTTTAGGAGTGAGTAGTTTCTCCTTATCGTCTGTGTCACATCAAAACGCATAAGTATGGTTTTTATTCCATTTTCTTTAAGTATTACTATCATGATCTACATTTTGAAGCCATTTACTCTTGTTCACATTTCGCATTGCCCAAAAACACCCTTCTTTCTAGCTACATTACATTATTGCCTACCCTTGTTGAGCTAGTAACTAACTATATGTGTAGGGGTGTTCTGTACTTTTGCGATATTCCGATAATGCCACCATTTAGTGTGAACCTGCTGTCTCGGGATTGCTGATTCCCGTGTTTTTCAGTGAAAGAAAATTTGAAAAGAAAAAGAAAAAAAAAAGAGAGCTTTGAAAAAAATGATGAAAGAGAAAAAGCTGAAAAGAAAAAAGAAAAAAAAAAAAAAAACGCTTCCATGAATAAAAAAGGAAAAGAAAGAAAATTTTTGGGAAGTCGTAACTTGATTTGTCATGTTTAATAAGCCAATATGCTGCTTTTGGCTTTGACTATTGTTTATAGAAATTGGTATGATTTGGATTGAGTATCCACTACATATTTGGTTATTACTAGCTTGACTTAAAGCCCCACATGATCAAAATCGTTTGTCCACTTTCTTACCCAAATTTCCCAAGCCTCTTCTTTATTTCTCTTGGCTTCTTACATTACATTTTGATCATGATTAGTCTTACTTAATGAATTTGGATTGTCTATCATACTAGACTGCGGCACATTCTTATAAGTTGTAGATAGGAGAGTGTCACTTCAAATTTGAACCAATATTTCCTATTTCACAAAAATTTGAGTGAAGAGTGTATCGAAAGAGTCCATAGTCAATAAGATCATGCAAAAGCGGAAAAAGTCCAAAGAATATTTTCTATGCTGCGCCGTTATGTAAATCTCAACCATGATTCGCACTTCCCTTTGCCCTTGTTGTTTCGGGTTTATGATTCATCTACTTGTTAAGAGCTTATTTTTGAGATTTGGATGATAGATTGATCATTGTTTGCTACCCTTGTCCTGGTTATGATTGTTATGTTTGCTTGAGGACAAGCAAGGGTTTAGCTTGAGGGAGTTTGATAAGCGATATTTTGTACTAATTTATCCCCCGTTTTAGCTCGATTTCTATATGATTTATGCACTTTGTTAAGTGATAAACGAGCTAATATTACTTTTCTAGTAGTTTTGCGTGCTTTGTCTCGTTTTATAGGAAATGAAGCGGTTTTGCTATATTTTCTTACTTTATGGAGCAAAGGCACTAAAATACAAGTTTACGAGGACTCGATGATAGCAAATTCATGATTGGATCACAATTCCCATTGCATCATTCCTCAAAGTGGATTAGTCTTGACTCTTGACTTAGTTTCTCAATTAAAACATAAGCCCAAGTCAACCAAAGCCTGGCCCAAGACCATTTCCGAGCTGCAAACTACCAAAAAAAGGCATAAGATTCTGTGCCCAAAGAAGAAATTCGAAGAGACGAAAGAAGATCCATCAGGGTTACATACCCGATCCGATTTACCATATACCCGATCGGGTATGTACGCTGCTGAACGCTTCTTGCCTCTTCTTCTCCCAAGCTTTAATGCGGATGTTTATTACCTTGTCTAGGGTATGAATCCGGATGGAAAAGCTCAACCTTGCAGCCCTATAAAAGCCTAAGATCAACATAAACACAACACAAGAGATTACAACACATTACAAGGCATTACATTAGATTACATTAAGGTTATAGTTTATGGTTTTGTATGCAAGTTTATACATCTTACTTCAAGCATTTTCTCTAGCACTCTCTACTGTTTTATCATTACACTTTGGTTGAAATTCGTACTTATTATTTTCTCTTACATCGTTGTACTTCCATTCCCGTTAATTCTCTATCTTTTGTTTTCATTATTTTCAATATCGTTATGTTTATTTTATAATAGATTTTATCACTTTCATAAACCATGAACTATAATCTACTTAGCCTTCTTTTCGTATTATCATTGTTGTTAGTAATCCTGCATAAAAGTAATTTAGTCAAAATTAAATCATCGTTTAATATGTCTCATTTTACTTCACCTAGTTATATAATAATCATTGTTAATTTCATCATTAGAATAATAGCCAATTTAATATTGATCATGTCTGTAACACCTGCAAATGTACCCTATTTTAAATCGTAAAAATATTTTACGGATACTTTTCAGCGAATTTTAGTTTTAATTTGGAATTTAATTTTCCGAGTCGAATTTAGAATTTCCGAGTTCGTATTTGGTTTTTACGCGAGATTTCAAGTGAATTCCGTCTTAAGCCGTCTTTGACTTTTTTCTTGACTTTTTCCCTCATATTCCCTCATACTACCTCCTAACCTAATTCACTCTTACACAACTCAAACTTACTTCATCACTAAGAAAACCAAAACCCTTGCCTCCATTTTTGATCCAAGCTTAGAATCGAAATATCTCATTCGCTTCTTGCTCAAATTCACGTAAGTTCGTCTTATTCTTCCCCTCTCATCTTCCTCTATCCGTATTGGTAATAAAATTACCGTTTTTCTCGCTTTTTAAATTATCCGTCTTTCTCAAGGTGAATGATATTCATCTTTTGTATCTAATTGTAGGTGGAGACTTTCTAGAAATCGATTAAAGACGCGAAAAGGTAACGATGAAGGGTTACTCGATATCATTTACGTGTTTTACATGCTTCTATGTTAGAATTCGTATTTAGAATACGATTAGAAAGCTTAGGATTCATGTTATTGATGATGATTGTTGTTAGTTGATGATTGTTGATGATGATACTTGTTGTTTGTTGAGAATTGATATGAGAATTGATATGAGAATTGATATGAGAAGTGATGATTTATGATAATAGTTGATGATGGTTGAGTTTAGAACAAATTGGAGTTGTCTTGACCCAAGTCACGGTCGTGAAACTCATGTCACGGGCGTGAAATAGTGGCTGATCAATTACCCTTGCGTAACAGAGAGTTTCACGGGCGTGAAATACAAGTCACGGTCGTGACTTGTGCAGTTTCACTGCACTGACCCCTTTTTGTAAAATGATCATATCTCCTTCGTTACTTGCTTGTTTTGGGCTTGTGACCTACCGTTGGAACCGTAAGAGAATAAGCTATCACCTCGACTTAGAATTTATGCATTTGCATATCTAGAACTCTAGTTATGACCGTTTGAAGTGGACCCTTGTTTTAGTTTGTTTCCAAACAACGTTGTTTTGGAGAGGTGATCTATGTTCTTATTTATTATGCTTCATAAACTTGTTCAAATGCTTATGTATCATGTATTGATTCATTTTTATTATAGTTAAACTTATATAACTCCCTATTCTCATGTTTTGTGACGGTTTTTGCTATGTCCCACTTTGAGTCGGTTTTTACAAATGTTACGGTTTGAGCACTATTTTGTTATGTGCTTTGTACTCTCATTTCCTTGGCTACCTCCACGTTCGTAAGGCTGGAATGTCGGAACGGGGAGGTATCCTACTGCTTAATTGCATGTGTTAGTGGGCATACGACGACGTTGTTGGGAGGCGAATGTTATGCGTTGATCGACCCGGCCGTCAAATGTTGTGTACTTGCGAGGTAGTGTTATTTGCATGTAGCGTACCGCTTGTTATGAGGCTTGTGCTCTTTTCCGCATCTTTCGTGAATTGTTCTACCGAATTTGGGGTACTCGACGTCTTTGTATGATCGAGTCTTGGATGTGGAACGTCTTACCACATGTCGAATCGGAACACGTCTTATTCCGAGAGTCTGACCAGGTTTAGACTAGGACCGTATTATTGTCGTCGTCCTACCGGGAGGAAATTAGTCTACATATTCGAAATGAATTGAATCGTGTATGCGTTCAGGGAAACGTCTTATCCCGTGGATGCCTTTTAATCATACTTGCCATGTACACGGTGCTAGTGCGTTTCATTTACCGTGAGAGAGGTCGTCAGTGTATTGGTATGTTTGGATGAATGATTATATGATTGATCATTGAATGACTTGGCATGGTTTGTTTGTCGAGTCTCAATCTTATCAAGCTTATACCGCTAACGGTGAGATGTTAGCCCTAGTGAGCGTATTCGGTTGCCTAAGAGTGTCTTCCCCGAGTCTTTGTATAACATGATGGATTCGGACTTGTACTTCTTATGCTCTTATCATGATATATTGAATTGCCTATCTATCCTTATCGTATTTCACATGTATATCTATATATGCATGCTTCTACTTTTGTATTTCCTTTTATGTACGTTTAATGTGATATGGCTGGGAGAACCCGGAGTTACTCCCCAATGACTGTGGCGTTCATGTTTTTCATGGATGAACAGGTTGCTTGATTGGATGGCTTTTTGCTTGTGGTATTTTGGGTTCGGGTGTGAGCTAGCGGGCGTTGTCCCTGGATGAAACACCTCTAGACGTTTATTAGCTAGTTGCTAATCACTTTGATATTGATAACATTTTGAGAGACTTCGTCTCTTTGTAGTATATTCTATTTTGTTTGTAATTATTTGACATTCCTCGTATTTCTATCTTGCATGTAAAAAGTTTCAAAAACATCGTATTTTCCGCTATATAAATCACATGCTTGTTATGTTTTATTTTTGCATTCGCGAGGGTTGTCACAATGTCAATCATTTTATCCCTAATTCATAGTTTAATTTCTTACATCTTTTTCCTCTTAATTTATTTAATCACATAAATTAAATCTAGTAGTGTAGGATTATCGTTATGTAAATATAATAAATAAAATTGAAATATTGAAATGATTTGCTAGTTAAAATGGATTAAAAGAAGAATCGATACCAATAGAACCATCTAGTTTGTTTCTTCCTTTGGTTGTGTCAAATTCTATAACTTTGTTTAATGGCCATAAACAATTGTTTGCATTAGTCAATTTCCGTCTTAGAAACGAGAGTTGGGATGGGAATTAGGACTAACAATAGGGGTTTAGTGACCTAACCATGCTGAAAGGACGTTAGGACCCATTAAAAAGTCGGTACGAATCCGAGAGGAATATACCGCTACAAGACTTTGACAATCGTAGTAATTCTAATATTGGTATCAATAAAGCTTTGAAATCATTTGACATGAATTTCTAATTCTCTATATCAATTTGATTAGATAGTTTATTTTATTGTTGTTTAGTTAGTTTATTTTACCTTCATTTTATTACCGTTCTTAGATAGTTTATTTTATTGTCATTTGTTAGTTTACTAGTTTTCTATTATTTTAGTTAGGTAGCTTTTCAATATCGTTCTTAGTTAGATTTAATTATTGTCACTTTCCTTTCCGTCAAGTAGACTAGTTCATTTTATCTTGCAATTTTATTATCGTCATCAATTAGATTAGATTTATTTTTATCGCAATTTCCATACTTGTCATTTAAATATCGTCATTGTATATTTGTCATTTTATTTCATGTTAGTAGTTTAGATAATCACCTCAAATAAATCGAACTTAAATAAAAATCACCCCATAGCAATTCATAGTTAACACGTACTCCCTGAGGGTCGATCCCTACTTCCCTAATTACATTCTTTATGTTGTTAGCCTAAGTGTGGGTAATTATTTTTGTATCGGGACTGCGACACAACCGGTCAGGAGGAGGAGTTGTACATGGTACAACCCGAAGGTTTCATTGATCCTAAAAATCCTAAGAAAGTGTGCAGGCTTAAGCGTTCCATTTATGGACTTAAGCAAGCTTTTCGGAGTTGGAATCATCGTTTCGACCAGGTGATAAAAGTGAATGGTTTCACTCGATCGGTCGAGGAACCATGCTTGTATGTCAAGTCGAGTGGGAGTAAGATTGTCTTCTTGATATTGTATGTCGATGACATACTCTTGATTAGGAATGACATTCCTCTCTTATCTTCGGTAAAAGTATGGTTAAAGAACCATTTCCAGATGAAAGATCTGGGTGAGTCACAACGCATATTGGGGATCCGTATCTATAGAGATAGATCACGACGGATGTTATCACTCAGTCAGGAGTCTTATATAGATAAGATTCTTGAAAGGTTCAGCATGACCAACTCCAAGAAGGGGTACCTTCCAATGACTTCTGGGATGCATTTGAGTAAAACTCAGGCACCCAAGACATCAGAAGAGGTCGAGCGCATGAGTCCTGTTCCTTATGCATCAACCATAGGATCGATCATGTATGCCATGATATGCACACGTCCAGACGTGGCATATGCATTGAGTAGGACGAGTCGGTATCAAGGCAATCCAGGTGAAACACATTGGACGGCTGTTAAAAATATCCTTAAGTACTTAAGAAGGACTAAGGATTGGGTATTGACTTATGGAGGAGATACTAAGCTATGCGCAATCGGTTACGCGGATGCTAGCTTCCAAACGGATCGAGATGACTCGAAATCTCAGTCTGGATTCGTCTTTACTCTTAATGGAGCTGCGGTCAGCTGGAAAAATTCCAAACAAAGTGTTATAGCAGATTCTACAACTGAGTCCGAGTACTATGCTGCTTCGGAAGCTGCAAGAAAGCTATATGGATGCGTCAGTTCTTACAAGGACTAACTGTAGTTCCTAGTTCAAATAACCCAATCACCATCTATTGTGATAATAGAGGTGCCATCTTGCAAGCTAAGGAGCCTAAGTCTAGCAACAAGTCTAGACATGTACATCGGAAGGCTCACATGATCCGAGATTACGTGGAGTAAAAGGAGATAGTTATAGACAAGATTGCTTCGGATGACAACATCGCGGACCCTCTCACTAAACCGTTAAAATATGATAAGCATTAAGGGCACATTATTTCCATGGGAATTAAACGTGTTCCTAAGTTGTAGTAGCTGTTTATATGGATTAGATAAATGACTCTTTTTCATATACTATTCATAACATCATCGTATTGTTTCATATTTTGTTTTTCATGTGGATTGTACGATAACATTGAACACCACAAAGTGAACTGAATTACATTATATTTGTTTGGTCCGTAATCGCCCACATGAGCTGATAACTATGGCAATTATATTGTGAAGTTGATTGATGGTGGGTTCAACGAGCCATAAGTCATACGGTTGACTAATCGATCACAGATACTGCAACAGGAGTTCAATGCCATGCTCAAAGACAAGGCCAATCAACCTATGATCAGCCTAACCAGGATTCAATGCCAAACCTACCCTATGTCAAAAGCTATCTTAATGCTTTGTATAGCCCAGGCCCACGCCACCACACAAAGACACGAGCCAGTGGTAGTCATGACACGAGCCAAGACCAAACAAGCCACAAAACAGACTCACAAAATAAGCCAACAAAACCTTTGGAAACTCAGCCAGCAGCAGTGCCTTGGGGAGGGTCTCAGGGCAACTTCCAAGCTTAGGGACTCCAAACCAACTATGGGGCATGGTACTAGGGAGGTCTACTACCTTTTTGTCCAGGAAACCTTCCTCAGAAAACGTCAAGAACACCCCTCAAAACACAACCCAAGTGAACCAGTCCAGTTACAGCCTTACATGTAGCAGTTTAGCTGTTTTGTCAAACCTTCCTCTTTTAGCCAATCAAACAAGCCTAACCAATCCCTAAACCTATGTCTTGGGAAGGTCCTCTACAACTTTCCCCAGGACTTCCCTTCCAAGAAACAAACACACAAAGAGTTAGCTTAGGGACAACTTCAAACTGTCCAGATTTCAGCCTTTGGTGTAGTAGTTAATATGTCACTGTCAACCTTCCCCTTTTGAACAAACAATGCGTGAGGTACCTTCAGCACATCTTTGGGAGCCTTCCTACTTCAGTTTGGTTCACAAACCCAAGCTTGAAAGTCCACTCTTCACCCAAGACACACCTGATCAAACAATTAAGGAAGATTGTCTCTTTAGAAACTACTTTCTACTTTATCTACTTTATGTCAGAATTCTGCAAGTTTGTAGCTGTTATTTTGTTTCATGTTGTAAGCCCTTGTGGCCCTAGATGTGTCCTAAACGTCTGAGTGTATCCTTGCTGCCTATATAAGGCCTTCACCTAATGAAATACAAATCAGATTTGAAGTAAAACATAAAACTGAAACCTTGTTTCTGTTGCATCTCTTGGCTGTGTGCTTGAGACAACTTCCTTTGCTTTGTGCTTGGAAGAGAGCTTGGGTCCTTAGCTGTGTGCTGGGATCAAAGTTCAACCCTCAATCATTGGCTTTGTGCTTTGGTTAAGGTCCTATCCTTGTTCTTTAACAATCAATTCAAACAGAAACAGAGTATTTGCAAAGTGTCTGAATCTCAATCAAATTGTCATTGTTTAGTTGTCTTTCTGAATAGTTTCAGTGCAAATTGGTTATCAGAGCTTTGGTTTGTGAGTTCATCTACCTAACTACATTAAAAACACAAAATACAACCATGAGTGAAGAGAGAATCACAGGTCTTGAAAACACAGTTCAAGATCTTGTCAGAACTGTAATGGAGGTCTCTAGATCTGTCAATGAACTCCTTGAGGGCCAACAGAACAATGATACAAGGGGAGGCAGAGGTCGAGGAAGAGGAGCACCTTTCCCACAAGGTGGAGTAAGGAGGAGACAACCTGTAGATCAGTTTGAAATGTCAGATTCAGATGGCTCAGATCACAGTCTTCTCAGACACCAAGACAAAGATATCAAGGTAGAGATTCCTGACTTTCTAGGTAGCTTGAACCCTGATGATTTCTTAGATTGGCTAAGGTCTGTAGAAAGAGTCTTTGAGTTTAAAGGATACACTGATAGAAAGGCTTTTAAGGTTGCTATCATGAAACTAAAAGGCTATGCCTCACTGTGGTATGAAAACATGAAAACCTTGAGGGTTAGGGAAGGGAAAGAACCTGTTAAGTCATGGCTCAAACTGAAAAAGAAAATGAGAGCTAAGTTTGTCTCTAGGGACTACACTCAGGACATGTTCATTAAGCTCACTCACCTTAAACAAGACCAAAGACCTGTAGAATCTTATTTAAGAGACTTTGAACAACTTACATTGCAATGTGAGGTTGTTGAGAAATCTGAGCAAAAGATAGCAAGGTTTTTAGAAGGCTTGGATGAGAGGATAGCTAGTAAAGTTAGGCTGCAAAACATATACTCCTTTGAGGAAGCTGTCAACTTGTCCTTAAGAGTAGAAAAGTTGGGAAAAGGGAAAGCCAGTGTCTCTAAAACTCCTGCTAGAACACCTAACTACAAACCTTTTGTAGGAATTAAGATGGGAGAACCTGTGGCTCCTACTAAGACTCCTTTTAACCCTGATAAAAGCAAGGTTGTTGAGGCAGGCCAAAGGAAGACTACCCCCCTCAAAAAGTGTTTTCAATGTCAAGGATATGGACATTTTGCTAGAGAATGTCCATCTAAAAGAGCTCTGAGCACTCTAGAGGTAATCCATTGGGGGATGATGAGGTGTTGGTCTGTGATGAGGAGATGGAAGAGCCTGAGATAGAGGCTAGTGAGGAGTTGATAGAACCTGATGCTGGGTTAAGTCTGGTGACTTGGAGGGTGATGCACACACAACCCCAACCCTTAGAAGAAGATCAAAGACACCAGATCTTTAGAACTAGGTGCACCATAAAAGGGAGGGTGTGTAATCTGATTGTGGATGGAGGGAGTTGCACCAATGTAGCCTCTAAGACAATGGTGGATAAACTAACATTGCCACCAAAGACCACCCTCAACCTTACAAGCTTAGGTGGCTGAACAAGGGGGCTGAAGTTAGAGTAGATCAACAATGTGTTGTTCCATTTTCTATTGGGAAAGGATATGCTGATGAGGCCTTGTGTGATGTATTGCCTATGGATGCTTGTCACCTCCTATTAGGGAGGCCCTGGGAGTTTGATAGGGATGCTGTCCATCAGGGAAGGGACAATACTTACTCTTTTAGGTTTGGGAAGAAGAAAATCATCTTAGCTCCTTTACCCCCTATCCTGAAAGGGAACCCTCCACTCTTAACTGAAGCTGCTAAGGAAGTTCTGCTGTTAAGTGAAGCAGAGATGGAGCAAGAGTTAAATGATCTTAGGCCAGTCTATGTCCTCCTCACCAAGGAGGTAGGGGAAGGGTCTAACCAAGTGCCTAAGGAAGTACAAGCCTTGCTGAAAACCTATGAGGATGTTTTCCCTGCTGAACTACCTAGTGGATTACCCCCACTAAGGGGAATTGAGCACCACATTGATCTAGTACCTGGGGCTGTCCTTCCAAACAAGCCAGCCTATAGAAGTGACCCCAGGGCAACACAAGAGCTGCAATCTCAGGTGGGAGAATTGCTTAGCAAAGGGTATGTCAGGGAGTCTCTTAGTCCTTGTGCTGTACCAGCACTGCTAGTGCCTAAGAAGGATGGAACTTGGAGGATGTGTATAGATAGCAGAGCAATTAACAATATCACCATTAAGTATAGGTTCCCTATACCTAGACTCAATGACATTCTGGATGAACTCAGTGGGGCTCAAGTGTTCACTAAGATTGATCTAAGGCAAGGGTATCATCAAGTAAGGATAAGAGCTGGAGATGAGTGGAAGACTGCTTTCAAGACCAAGCATGGGCTGTATGAATGGTTAGTGATGCCATTTGGGCTCTCCAATGCCCCTAGCACCTTCATGAGGCTCATGACAGAAGTCTTAAGGCCTTACTTGGGAAATTTCATTGTGGTATACTTTGATGACATTCTAGTCTACAGTTCAAGCAAGAAGGAACACCTACAACATCTGAACTTGCTTTGTGAGGTTCTCAGGAAGAATAAGCTATATGGTAAGCTAGAGAAGTGCACTTTCATGCAGCCTGAGGTTCATTTCCTTGGGTTCATCATATCAAAGGATGGGGTAGCTGTTGATCCTGAGAAGGTTAAGGCAATCAGGGATTGGCCCACACCTAAGACAGTGACAGAGGTCAGGAGTTTCCATGGGTTGGCATCCTTCTATAGAAGGTTCATTCAGGGGTTCAGTTCTATCATGGCTCCTATCACAGAATGCATGAAGAAAGGAGAGTTTACTTGGGGAGAAAAGGCAGAGAAGTCCTTCAAAACCATTAAGGATCTGTTGTGTAGATCCCCTATACTAGGCTTACCTGACTTTAACAAACTGTTTGAAGTAGAATGTGATGCAAGTGGGTTAGGAGTTGGGGCAGTACTGGTTCAAGAGAAGAGGCCCATAGCCTATTTCAGTGAGAAGCTACTGTGGAGCAAGGTTGAATTACTCTACCTATGACAAAGAGTTTTATGCCATAGTGAGAGCTCTGAATCATTTGGGGCATTACCTAAAACCTAAGCCTTTTGTGCTACATTCAGACCATGAGGCTTTAAAGTTCATCAATGGTCAACACAAACTCAACCCCAGGCATGCCAAGTGGGTAGAATTCCTGCAATCTTTCTCCTTTTCAAGCAAGTACATAGAAGGCAAGAACAATGTAGTAGCTGATGCTCTTTCTAGGAGATCTGTGATGTTGTCATTCATGGAGCAAAGGGTCCTAGGCTTTGAATTCATGAAGGAACTCTACATGGAAGATCCAGACTTCAAGGAGGAATGGGAAGTGTATGCAGAAGGAAAACTCAAGAAGGGGAGCAAGTACTTGACACAGAATGGATTCCTCTTCCAAGGAAACAAACTATGCATACCTAGAGGTCCTTACAGAGGATTACTAGTCAAGGAGGTCCATTGCAATGGACTTGCAGGGCACTTTGGGGTACAAAAGACCTATGAGATATTGCATGAGCAGTTCTATTGGCCCAAGATGCTAGGTGATGTGCAGGACACTATCAAAAGGTGCAAACCCTGTCAACTAGCTAAGTCACAGTTCCAGGCAGGTCCCTACACCCCACTACCTGTACCAAACAAACCTTGGGAGGACATCAGTATGGATTTCATAGTGGCATTGCCTAGGACACAAAGGGGCAAAGACTCAGTAATGGTGGTAGTGGATAGGTTCAGCAAAATGGCCCATTTTGTTGCTTGTAAGAAGACAGAAGATGCCATGGGGGTAGCAGAACTCTACTTCAAGGAAATAGTAAAGTTGCATGGGGTACCAAGAAGCATTGTGTCTGATAGGGATACTAAGTTTATGAGCCACTTTTGGAGGTCACTATGGAGGCTCCTAGGTTCAAGGTTACTCTTCAGCACAGCATACCATCCCCAAACAGATGGGCAGACAGAGGTTACTAACAAAACTCTAGGAAGAATCTTGAGATGTATCATTGCTAAGTCATTAAAGGATTGGGATTGGGATATTAAACTGTCACAAGCTGAGTTTGCATTCAATAGAGCTCCCTCACACAGCACAGGTAAGACCCCTTTTGAAGTTGTTTATGGTGCTAATCCTCTAATGCCTACAGACCTAGCACCAGTGATAAGGAAAGAAGTCAACTATGATGCCAAAGAAAGAGTACAACAGATGATGCAGATTCACAGTCAAGTCAAGAAACAGATTGAGAGAACAAATGAAATGTATAAGTCAAGAGCCAAAGGTCCAAAGAAAGCTAGAGAGTTCAAGGCAGGAGACATGGTGTGGCTGCACTTAAGGAAAGAAAGATTCCCAGAGAAGAGGAAAAACAAACTCATGCCAAGAGCTGATGGTCCTTTTGAAGTGCTTGAAAGGGTAGGACCTAATGCTTACAAGATAGATTTACCAGGGGATTATGGGGTACATGGGACATTCAATGTGGGAGACCTAAGTCATTATCAAGAAGACTCTGAGGATGAAGAGGATTTGAGGGCAAATCTTTTTCAAGAAGGAGGGGTTGCAACAGGAGTTCAATGCCATGCTCAAAGACAAGGCCAATCAACCTATGATCAGCCTAACCAGGATTCAATGCCAAACCTACCCTATGTCAAAAGCTATCTTAATGCTTTGTATAGCCCAGGCCCAAGCCACCACACAAAGACACGAGCCAGTGGTAGCCATGACACGAGCCAAGACCAAACAAGCCACAAAACAGACTCACAAAACAAGCCAACAAAACCTTTGGAAACTCAGCCAGCAGCAGTGCCTTGGGGAGGGTCTCAGGGCAACTTCCAAGCTTAGGGACTCCAAACCAACTATGGGGCATGGTACTAGGGAGGGTCTACTACCTTTTTGTCTAGGAAACCTTCCTCAGAAAACGTCAAGAACACCCCTCAAAACACAACCCAAGTGAACCAGTCCAGTTACAGCCTTACATGTAGCAGTTTAGCTGTTTTGTCAAACCTTCCTCTTTTAGCCAATCAAACAAGCCTAACCAATCCCTAAACCTATGTCTTGGGAAGGTCCTCTACAACTTTCCCCAGGACTTCCCTTCCAAGAAACAAACACACAAAGAGTTAGCTTAGGGACAACTTCAAACTGTCCAGATTTCAGCCTTTGGTGTAGTAGTTAATATGTCACTGTCAACCTTCCCCTTTTGAACAAACAATGCGTGAGGTACCTTCAGCACATCTTTGGGAGCCTTCCTACTTCAGTTTGGTTCACAAACCCAAGCTTGAAAGTCCACTCTTCACCCAAGACACACCTGATCAAACAATTAAGGAAGATTGTCTCTTTAGAAACTACTTTCTACTTTATCTACTTTATGTCAGAATTCTGCAAGTTTGTAGCTGTTATTTTGTTTCATGTTGTAAGCCCTTGTGGCCCTAGATGTGTCCTAAACGTCTGAGTGTATCCTTGCTGCCTATATAAGGCCTTCACCTAATGAAATACAAATCAGATTTGAAGTAAAACATAAAACTGAAACCTTGTTTCTGTTGCATCTCTTGGCTGTGTGCTTGAGACAACTTCCTTTGCTTTGTGCTTGGAAGTGAGCTTGGGTCCTTAGCTGTGTGCTGGGATCAAAGTTCAACCCTCAATCATTGGCTTTGTGCTTTGGTTAAGGTCCTATCCTTGTTCTTTAACAATCAATTCAAACAGAAACAGAGTATTTGCAAAGTGTCTGAATCTCAATCAAATTGTCATTGTTTAGTTGTCTTTCTGAATAGTTTCAGTGCAGATACGAGTTATAAAGATACCTCGTAGGACATCGTGACAACGTTATGGACTCCTAAATGTGTAAGAACATTCGGTGCCAGGTCGTGGATTGGACGTCCATAGTGTTCCTAGAGTCGATTCTTTTGACTATCGACTGTCTCTTGAGATTAAGGCAGTTTTTGGGTGACTTTGGTTTCATTCTCATGGTCGACAGTAATAGGAGGCTAAGCAGATTTTTACTGGGTCATTTCATACTGTGCTTGTATCTGCAAGATTCGAGTTGAAGAAAATATCCAACCTTAATCAGGTTTTGTTATTTATCAGGGCCACTCGAGGAGTTGTAACTGAAATGCATGGCCATGCTCGAATAATGATTTGTTTATCAGTTAGGTTACTCTCTAGTCAGGAAAACCACTCTTGATATAGATCACTTGTAAAATACGACCTTTGTGAATACGGACTTTGCAAATTGTTTTACATTGAGTAGGAGAAATTTTGGATATGAGAATCGGTTATCGCACATACACTTGTAAGGACAAGTGGGAGATTGTGGAGCTAGTGTCCTCCACAGTTAGTTATTCTTATCAGTTGATTAACGTTTATCGATAACGGTTGGCTTGCTAAAAGTTTGACGTTATTGTCATTTTAATGGCGGTGATCAACTGGTCCCTAAAAGTCACACCTAAAGGATGTGTTTGAGAGATATGATTATATGAAAAATCTAATCATGTTGATGCCTTATATGACTAAAAGGTTAGTCGATGTAGATGACTAAAAGGTTAGTCAATGTAATGATGATACGATTATTTAATACGATTAAATAATACTAGCTGAGACGAACTAAATGTTAATTCGTAATTGAATATAAACTGTTATATATAATTGATGTATATAATGTAATTATTTAATACGATTAAATAATGTAAGCTTAAACGAATTAAATGTTAATTCGTAGTTAAATATAAACTGTTATATTTAATTAGCAAATTATAAATATACGATATTTATAGTTGACGTATATATTATACGATATTGTCATAATAAATGATGTCAGACAGGTATTAATAAATCGACTACAAGGTGTTGTATGGACTTATTAATATGTGACAACATAAATGACAATAAATATACATACACATTTTATACATTAAAATGAAAAGCTAACAACCTAAAAACAAGTAGACAAAAAAAGAGTCCTTTTTTTTCTCCACCTCTTGGACGGTCAAAGAGAGAGTAGAAGAGATTGATATAAACTCTTCTTCTCCACATTGTTATCATCACTTTTTCACCAAAATTATTAGTAATTTTTGTATTCATTCTAGCACAAGAAAAGACATTTCTTAGAGCATCTTGGGTGCAATGATTAGGAGAATAACGATCTCGATAATTGTTCTTAGGCCATATTGCTAGGACCGGAGGTTGATTCTAATCTCTATGTTTTATATTATGCTTTTCGTTTATGACTCGCATATCATATATTATAATTTCGTTATAATCCTTAAATTTCATGATGAAATATACCGATATTTCCCGCAGCAATAATGTTGGATCTCAAAGATGGTTATATTTTAACTTATTTACAATACTTTACAATAAAGTTTTATTCACCCTAGGGAGGTCCAAACATCCCCATGTAATTTTATATGTATAGTATCCATCTTGTATTCTTAAGGCTCTTATGCAACAAATTCGAATTGGAAATTATAACCGCCAATCTTTAGATCATAATTATTACTTTCAAAAAGTAGATATTTTCACTATAAGCTTCCGACCTTGGATGACTTAAGAACATTTTCTCTTGTCTTTGTTTGTGGCATATTTTCTCCCACTCTATCCTTTAGTAAATACGCTTATTTACGTGAAGGACAGCACCATGAGCCACAAACAGTTTTGTTTCTTTAGGTGTTAATGAGAAAATTCTTGTAAGGACAGCTTCATGAGCTCTACTCCTTAGTCACAAACAGCTTTGTTCTCGAGGTATAAGTGGGGTATGATGCTCGTATTAACTCTTATTAACTTTGAGCGATCTATAGTAGACTTATTTGTTTAGACTTTAGAATTCTAGCTTCTCTATAGACTCACTCTATTTAAGCAAAATACTTGGGCACTTATCCATGTCTTGAACAAATTTAGGATTCTTAACCCTTCTATGGCTAGTATGGAGTCTAATTGGTGTTTGAAAGATCTTATGTTAGGGCTTATATGGATTGTAAATCCCCAAATGTGAGTTCATTAACTCGATTTGACTATGCAATTGATCTTTCTTATTTCAAATAAGTTGTGATAATTAGTCACAAGTCCATAAGTGAGAATCCAATTCATAACTTAGGTAATTATAATGATCCAATTATTATATTTTCTCATATGATCAATTTGTCACAATACTTTATGTTTAAGATATTGACTTTGTATAATGAAAAATTTAGAACATAAATTCCACAATCATAATGACTTGGGGTTAAAAACGAAGCTATCATTATGTAGTACAACAATTGTCCTTTAAATAATGGAAATAATAACCAGTTTCCATGTCTAACACGGAAATCAAAAGTTCGAAAAAGACATTCAAAATAACTAGAAAGGCAAATAGCAAGAACGCCAAGCTAATCCTTAGGTCTCCTGTATGTGGTGGCTACCTTAGTTCCCTTATCTTGGAGATTCCCTATAGCTTGCTTTGCTTTGTATTTCTTCTCATGCCCATAATCTAATTAGGAGGATGAGAACTACAACTTGTATTAAAATACCAAAGTTGAGATTAATATCAATAGCATAAACATCCGGGAGAACTATTATCTACTGGAAGAACTCGTCCAGTCTTAATATCTCCCAAATATATGGGGCAATTACGTTTCCAAGAGCCTATACCATTACAATAATGGCACTTGTCCTTGGAGGTGACACATTTCTTAGATTTAGAATAACTATTTCCAATAGCCTTTCTTTATACTTAGAAGGTGTGGGCTTGTTCCCTTTGTGTCTACTCTTCTTGAACTACCCTTTGCTTTTGCCATTTGATGTTCAAAATATCTTTGCTAGTGCTAGCATGGTAGCCCATATCACGCTCAGTTTGCACAACCAATTTGTGTAACTCATGTAGAGTCGTGGTGACGTTTTGCATGTTGAAGTTCACCCTAAAATTAACAAATCCTTTGATACAGTTTAGGGAGTGGAGTATGCGGTCAATGATAAGTGGCTCGAGAATCGTTATTCCTTACTTCTTGAGCATCTCGACATGCTCAATCGTTTGAGTATGTGGGAGCAAACATATTGACCATCCTTCATTTTTAAGGTCGAAAAATTAAGAAGCGACTTCATATTGAATGATCCTAAGAGCTCGTGAAAACACGGTCACGAGTTTAGTGTAGATCTCATACGTGGAATTCATCTTTATGACATTCCTTTGAAGCTCAGCATCTATAGAGAAGATTAAGACATTCTTGATCGTGGCCGATTCTATTTGGTAGGTCTCATAGGCAACCTTTACGGCGTTAGTTGACCTTGCATTTAGAAGCGTTGGGAGAAGCCTTGGTGAGGTAACGAAGCTTACCATCACCTTTGGTGGCAAGGCAAAGTTGCCCATTCCAATTCGCGAAATTAGAACAATTATTTTCGATTTTGCATTGATCCATAAAGGATCCAAGCCAAGATACGGTGGTGAGTGGTGGTGCAGGAGGTCGAACCTCGTTATCGTTTACCGATATTGCGAATAAATAAGTTTGATTACAAAATAGAAAATGAAAGAAACATCAACATTTATTGTTTTAAAATACTTGTAAACATTTTAAACAAGTTTAACATTTATATAATGACCTCTATCCAATTACATAAATGATTCCAAGACCCAAATCCTATATTAACTCGGGTTTATGTGAGCCACGGACTCCACGACCTTCATCAATATTACTTGGTGGGTTAACTCTTTAACCGATTCTACAATTAGAATTCTTGGTCGATGAAATACTTTATTGGCATCTTTAGCCCGGAACATATGGGCCACGAACCCTAATCTTTCCGTTGAGTTCAACCAAATTTCGATGCAATAACGATTTATTGCCCCACTTACCCAACGTAATAAGTTTAGCACTTCGGTGACCTGAACCTACTTCCTTACGAAATTGGGATTCATGGATTCTACTATTTCTTAAGGCTAAATCTCAATTAATAAAATAGAGGTCAAGTCAATTTATATTATCTATCTCCTTTTAAGTGAACTAAATAGGTGAACTATCGATAATTATCTATCTCAATTGACTCGATAAAATGCATGTGTTGTTTAAGTGGCGATTTGGCATGCATGCAACATATAAATAAAAATGCAAGCATAAAATAAATTCCTAGTATGGCCCTCCTAAAATAATAGAAAATCACATTAACTATTACAAATTCGGAAACCAACTCCTTGGTCCCTTGAACTTCATTTGCACGCCTCCCAAGGACACCGTCTTCCTTTTGGAACTCCTTTCCAAATGGCACTGTAACACCCGGAAATGTACCCTATTTTTCTAGTGAAAATATTTTACGGATACTTTTCAGTAATTTTAAGTTTTAATTTAGAATTTATTGTTCCGAGTCGAATTTAGAATTTCCGAGTTCGTATTTGGAATTTCCCCGAGATTCCATGAGAATCCCGTCTTAAGGCGAGTTTGACTTTCCTTGACTTTT
>JAIUZE010067234.1:0-14473 GCA_022085475.1 Heliosperma pusillum
TCTCACCGTTAGCGGTATAAGATTGATAAGATTGAGACGCGACAAACAACCATGCCAAGTCATGCAATGATCATGAATAATAAATCATGGAATCACGCATTCAAGTATAACCACATAAAGACGACATCTCTCACGGTAAATGAAACGCACTAGCATCGTGTACATGGCAAGTATGATTAACAGGCATCCACGGGATACGCATTTCCCTGTAACGCATACACGATCACATTTCGTATATGTTCACTAATTTCCTCCGGTAGGACGACGATAATAATACGGTCCTAGTCTAAATCTGTCCAGAATCCCGGAATCGCATTTTCCAGTTCGACATGCGATAAACGTTTCGCATCCAAGACTCAGTCAATCATATGACGCCGAGTACCCCAAATTCGGTAGCAAACATTCACGAAAGAGGCGGAAAAGAGCTCTAGCCACATAACAAGCGGTACGCTACATGCAAATAACACCACCTCGCAAGTATACAACATTTGACGGCCGGGTCGAACAACGCATATCGTTCAACTCCCAACAACGTCGTCATATGCCCACTACACATGCAATTAAGCAGTAGGATACCTCTCCGTTCCGACATTCCAGCCTTACGAACGGGAAGGTAGCCAAAGGAATGAGAATACCAAGCACAAGACAAAATAGTGCTCAAACCGACTCATTTGTAAAAACCGACTCAAAGTGGAAACATATCGAAAACCGTCACCAAACATGTGATACATGCGAAAGGGATATCATATATTCAAAACATGAATATTATAAGACTCTACGTAAAATTATACGATAAACCGATCATGTGAACTATTATAAATTACGAGTTTTAGAAATTGTAGGAAAAATATACAGCCGTGTTCCAGGCCGGGCAACAGACCGGCGGCCGGTGGGCCGGCTCAGAACACAGGCAAAAACCCAAAAACAGAGGAACGTAGTCTAGGCCGGTCAGTTGACCGGCGGCCGGTAGACCGGCACAGAGCACAACACCAAAAATCCAACTTCACTTACTGATGTATTCCAGGCCGGGGGGGAGGGAGGCGGCCGGTACCCCGGCTCGGAGCACAACACTAAAAATCACAAAAATCACAAGTTTGGAAACTATCAAAACAAGGGTCTACTTCAAACGGTCATAACTAGAGTTCTATATATGGGAATGCAGAAATTCCAAGTCGAGGTGATAGCTTATCCTCTTACGGTTCCAACGAGTGGTCACAAGCCCAAAACCAGCAAGTAACGAAGGAGTTATGATCATTCTACGAAAAAGGGTCGGTGCAGGAAATTCCTAGCCGGGCACTAGACCGGCTGCCGGTCCTTCGGCCAGGAACCCCATTCTACCCGAGAACAACCAACACCATTCCTATCATTTTCAATTCTCCTAATTCACTTCGAATAATTATCAACAATCAATATTCATCATCAACAATCATCAAATAACAACAATCATAAATCATAACATGATTCCTAAGCTTCTAATCATATTCCAAATACGATTCCTAACATATAAAGCATGCAAAACACGTAAATGATACCGAGTAACCCTTCACCGTTACCTTTACGCGTCTTTAAACGGTTACTAAGCTTTCCTAGTAGTCTCCACCTACAATTAGGCAATATAAGATGAATATACTTCACCTTGAGAAAGCCGGATAATTTAAAAAGCGAGAAAGACGGTAATTTTATTACCAATACGGATAGAGGAAGCTAAGAGGGGAAGAATAAGACGAACTTACGTGAATTCCGTCAAAGAACGAATGCTCTAGGCGAATTCTAAGATCGAAATCAAAGAGGGAAAATGAGATTTCTTAGAGAGGAAGGAAGTGTGTTTGATTTTGTGTTTAATGAAGAATTAGGTTAAGGAAGGGAGTTGTGTGAGATGTGTAGGAAAAGTCAAAGACGATTTCCAAAGTCCAGAAAAGTCAAACTAGACTGAAGACGGCTTTTTCATGAAATCTCGTAGAAATTCCAAATACGAACTCGGAAATTCAAAATTCGACTCGAAACATAAAAAGCTAATTTTAAAAACTTAAATTCGCTGAAAAGATTTCGTAAAATATTTCTACTAGAAAAATAGGGTACATTTCCGGGTGTTACAATCACCCCACCTTTTAAAAAGTTTCTTCCTCGAAACTTGAGAGTAGAAAACAATAGTATCAAGGACAAGAATCGGTTTACAAAATCAACACGAAAGCTTTTACAAGGGAAAACATTTATGAAACGAGGTTCATCTCGAAAATGGTTTAAGGAAAATTCTTCATAAGTGCGAAACTTACTTACGGATCACAAGAATGCTCGTCGCGAACGAGAACTCTAATTATCCAAACCAATCTTTGTCGAAATAGTGAAGTCGAAATTCAAAACAACGTTAGTAAGTGCAGGACCAGTTATCAGACGTCTCCAATAACAAGTGCAAACATCCAACCAAACGCAAAATCCAAATATAAAAGCAAAAGAAATCCATTTTCTCCAAAAAGAGGGTACACAAACCATTTTTAAACTTCTTTGAAACGTTAAATTAGAAATATACTATGGAAATTTGAAAGTTTTATCAAAGATAAAATCAAATAACAAGACATTACACGTACATATAGCGACTCGAACTTAAAGTTCACAAATCACGATAACAAAATATATATAAAACACGCAAAAACATAACAAATCGAATTCTTAGGAATAGGAAGAATCACGATGAAGTCGGCACGAAGATCTACAAGAACTCGATAGAACTAACTCTACTGATAGTCTAATCCTCAAGAGGATGTAATTTACCCAAGTTACACCTCAACATTTTCAATCATTTGATTTCTACTAAAATCCTTCATAACCACGAGACCTCAAGTCATCCACATATCCATTCAAACCTAATTAGCATCGACTAGGGTCCATAGATTGCAATCTGCAGGAGAGGTCCTTTAACGCAATATAAAATCCTTAGATTCATCAACCTCTATCTGAGACCACTAACCAAAGAAATCTCATCTTAGGGGGACCATATCTAGTAACAACCACAAAGTGAACGGCCCTTACCATAAAATTCTCTGATCCACTTTATTCCAAAATTCATTACAATGAACTTTCTCATCCTCGAAAGTCAAAACCCAATCAAAGCAACAAACATAATTATCTAAGATTCAACTAGCCTCATCCAAAGTCTCACGACAACGGAAAATCCCCAATCCATTATCGGCTATAAGGATTCTTTAATACGCCATAACATCCTTAATTCGATCATTACTACGCTCGAAGCCTCAAATATAAATAGCCACATTAGCAAACTACGGAGGTTACTAATCCTCAAGATAATGGGTTCACCATTCCATCTCTATATTCCATAACAACTGAGCACTCACTATCCAAAGCTTGCTACGAATATTTCTCAATCTCAAACTATTATTCCTTAAGAATAAAAGAGAATTACTAACTCCAAACCACAAATGATCAATCACTTGGCAATCAGACAACCATTCAAATCATATCGTTCATCTAAAACTCAATATGAATCGATTTTCATTTACGACAAAACTCCTCAAACTTTGGGTACCGGGTCAATTTCCCTAAAGCAAAGTCTCTTTTATAATCCACCAATTAGAGACATCAAATTCTCAAATGATATACCAAGCAACCGTTATAATACCCAACATCAACAAACTATTATCATGATCAACTCAATTCTCAAAACAACACTACAATACCAAACTCCGAATCTAACATCACCAAGAGAGGATACATTATCACTATTAGGATTCATCCTAGAGCTTACGTCTTATTTCTCATGATCAAATACAACCTGAACTTTGCTCAAACCAAAGACACATCTTCTAACTAAAGAATTCCAAAATACATTACTCTTACTCTCTGAGCCTTACAAACGGAATATCCAATCCACTAAGGAAAAGATGAAGCGGCAACGAGATAGGAAACAATAAGAAATCTCAAGGAGAACACGAGAATAAAATCAGGCACGAGATTAAAAGAGACGAACGCTGAAAATAACGAGGGCAAGAAAGAGACAAAGCAGATAGTAGAGTTATGAAGATATCCGCGTAAGAACTAAGATACGAGCTTGTAATTTCTTAAAGATCAATCTTGACAAAAACATTCAAGAATGGAAATGGAAAGGAATGATGGCACGAGTAAGGATTTAAGATTTAATCCACAAAGTTTCTCCTTTCAAACTTAATGCGATAATAAAACCACTCAATTATTTCTTTACAAAGGCCTCTTACAAGGGACCATCATACCACGAGCAATCATCAAAGTAAGGTACACCTAGACTTGATAAATCGACTACAACCCAATTCATCCATCCTTTCATATCACACGGATTCCCAATTGCGGAATTGCAACTCAAGCATAGTAACATTCCTTTAGCTCACATATTCAACACAACCTCAAAGGTTTGTTTAATTGAAGGACTAACAAATACTCTCTTATACTCGGGCATCTTCAAGTCTATAGCCCACGAGTTCATTATTATCAAAGTACAACATCAAGCCAAACATCATCATTAACATCCCAAGGTATTTCCATCATGGATCACATCATCGAATCTCTCTCATATCTATAATCTTCAAGTAATATGGTTCAACTTACAACGAAACCTTACTACTTCAAACGAGCTTCCGATACCATAAGATAAGATCATATCTTTAAATCCAAGAACTATAGCCAAATGCTTTTCCACCAAGCCTACACTTACAAACACACCACAGGAAACCACAAGACGTAACTTAGTCTCAAAAGCATTTTGCACCTCAAGATATCATTCTAAACTTCTTATTTACACCAAATAAACATATCATAAGCATGGTCTTTAAAACAATACAAAACTTCTAAGTCCAAAAGACTAAACTACTAATGGGTTAAGACGTCCTAGCCAACTCATTCAACCTTACCCATCAAATACCATGAACTATCTACACATTGGTCATGGCAAGCATCAAGCATTAAAATCATTACACATATCTTACCACACTTTCCTCAAGGATACCAACTCTCACCACCATAGGGTGAAATTAGATCTATACCATTTTCCTCAAATCACAAGTTCATTCTAACCAACACTAATATTCCACAAAGTTCAAAGTTCTTCCGACCAAGTATAATATACCACAAACAAATGGGTATGGCATCCACAAAAAAAAAAAAAAAAAAATGTTACAAGGGAAGGTAAGGATACCAATGGTAAGATGGAGGAACTATCAAGAGTAATTTCCAAGAGGCAAACAAGTTGGAAGAGAAAGAAGTATCTAGATAGAAGGAAGAGAGCATAATACAATAAGGACGAGAGAATTCATAGATGAAGAAGAAATACACTTCAATTAGGCTTGTAATTCTTCAAATATTCGGTAGAGAATACTTCTCCTAGGTAACACAATGATCCATCTCAAAACGGTAGATACAAACAAACATAACATCACTCAACACAATCAACAAACAAGTTAGAACCTAACAAACATCAAGTACACCAAAGACTACTAAGTAAAGTCCTTAATTTCTACCCATCTCTCATTTATTATTTCAAGGTCAAGTAGTTTAAGTTTAGGGTTCACGTGTGTGCGTCGGGAGCGATAAAGCTCTGATACCAACTGTGACAACCCTCGCGAATGCGGAAATATAAAAACATACAAGCATGTGAAATAATATGCGGAAATACGGTATTTTTAAAAACCTTTAAACATGCAAGATATATATAACACGAGGTGTGTCAAAATGTTACAAACTAACTACGGAAATACAACAAAGAGACGAGGTCTCTTAAAATGTTAGCAAAGACCAAGTGTTTAACAAAACTAGCTACTATCGTCTAGAGGTGAACTTCCAGGGACAACGCCCGCTAGCTCACACCCGAACCCCAAAATATCAGATCCAAAAAGTCATCCATAGCATGCAACCTGTTCATCCATGAAAAACATGAATGCCCCAGTCAGTGGGGAGTAACTCCGGGTTCTCCCAGCCATATTACATCAAACGTACATATAAGGTAATACGAAAGTAAAGCATGCATACATATAAATATACATGTGAATTGCGATAAGAACAAATAGGCAATACGAGATATAATGATAAGATCATATAGAAATCAATTCCGTAACCATCATGTTATTCCAAGACTCGGGATAGACACTCTTAGGCAATCGAATACGCTCACTAGGGCTTGCATCTCACCGTTAGCGGTATAAGATTGATAAGATTGAGACTCGACAAGCAACCATGCCAAGTCATGCAATGATCATGAATACTCAATCATGAAATCACGCATTCAAGTATAACAACATAAAGACGACCTTTCTCACGGTAAATGAAACGCACGAGCATCGTGTACATGGCAAGTATGATTAACAGGCATCCACGGGATAAGCATTTCCCTGTAACGCATACACGATCACATTTCGTATATGTTCACTAATTTCCTCCGGTAGGACGACGATAATAATAAGGTCCTAGTCTAAATCTGGCCAGAATCCCGGAATCGCATTTTCCAGTTCGACATGCGATAAACGTTTCGCATCCAAGACTCGGTCAATCAGATGACGCCGAGTACCCCAATTCGGTTAGCAAAACATCACCGAAAGAGGCGGAAGGAAAAGCTAGCCACATAACAAGCGGTACGCTACATGCAAATAACACCACCTCGCAAGTATACAACATTTGACGGCCGGGTCGAACAACGCATAGCGTTCAACTCCCAATAACGTCGTCATATGCCCACTACACATGCAATTAAGCAGTAGGATACCTCTCCGTTCCGACATTCCAGCCTTACGAACGGGAAGGTAGCCAAGGAAGTGA
The DNA here is from genome assembly GCA_022085475.1 of Heliosperma pusillum. NCBI lineage: Eukaryota > Viridiplantae > Streptophyta > Magnoliopsida > Caryophyllales > Caryophyllaceae > Heliosperma > Heliosperma pusillum. The sequence goes on from JAIUZE010067234.1 coordinate 6,793, forward strand.
GAATACAAAGCATAAGACAAAATAGTGCTCAAACCGTAACTTTTGTAAAAACCGACTCAAGGTGGGAACATACCAAAAACAGTCACAAAACATGTGATACATGCGAAAGAGATATCATATATCCAAAACATGAATATTATAAGACATTACGTAAAATTATACGATAAACCGATAATGCGAACTATTACAGATTACGAGTTTTAGAAGTCAAAAGAAAACAACACAGCCGTGTTGCAGGCCGGGCAAATGACCGGTGGCCGGTGGGCCGGCTCAGAACACAGGCAAAATCCAAAAATCACATAAAACAGAGAAACGTGGTCTGGGCCGGTCAGTGGACCGGCGGCCGGTCGACCGGCACAAAGCACTACACCAAAATCAAAACTTCCTTTACTGATGTGTTCCAGGCCGGTGGAGGGACCGGTGGCCGGTGGGCCGGCCTGGGGCACCTCTTCATGCAAAACCAAGTTTCCCAAAAATGTTACTGATGTGTTCCCAGCCGGTGGTCAGACCGGCGGCCGGTCGACCGGCTGGGAGCACCTCTTCACCCGTGAGCCTTGCTCACTTAACCAATTCAATCCAATTCTCATATATACTTCAAATAATCATCAACAATCATTATACATCATCAATATTCATCATATAATATCATTCATTAATCATAGCATGAATCCTAATCTTCCTAATCGTATTCTAAATACGATTTCTAGCATATAAACATGTAAAACACGTAAATGATACCGAGTAACCCTTCACCGTTACCTTTGAGCGTCTCTACTAGTCGTCAAGCTCCTCTTCTATAAGGAAATAGTCTTTGTCGGGATCTTGGAGGTCACCACCTACAAATAGATCGCAAAAAGATGAATAAAGTTCATCTTGAGAAAGACGGGAAAGTTGAAAAGCGAGAAAGACGATGATTTTAATATCAATACGGATAGAGGAAGGTACGGGAAGAAGAATAAGATAAACTTACGTAAATTCTATCAAGTAATGAAGAAGTTACGATGATTCAAAGATCGATATTCAAAGAGGGAAAGTTTCTTAAGGTAGAAGAAAGGGTTTTGTGTTTGATTTTGAGTTGAATGAAAAATTAGGTTAAGGAAGGGAGTAGTGTGAGTTGTGTAGGAAAAGGTCAAAGACGGTTTCAAAGTCGAGAAAGTCAAACCCGCCTCAAAAGTCAAGAAAAGTCAAACTCGCCTTAAAACGGAATTTTCATGGAATCTCGCAGAAATTCCAAATACGAACTCGGAAATTCTAAATTCGACTCGAAACTTAAAATTATAAATTAAAACTTAAAATTACTGAAACGATTTCGTAAAATATTTCTACTAGAAAAATAGGGTACATTTCCGGGTGTTACAAGAAAAGTGGTTCCTTTATTGAAAATCTTGTGGAGATGTGCCAATGTCGAAGAAGAGACTTGGGAGACGGAAGCTTCTATGCGTAGTAAATATCCAACCCTATTCGATTAAGGTATCTTTCTTTCGCTCAAGTTTCGAGGGCGAAACTTTTTAAAAGGTGGGGTGATTGTAACACCCGCAAATGTACCCTATTTTTATAGTAAAAATATTTTATGAATACTTTTCAGCGAAATTTAGTTTTAGTCGTAAATTAAATTTTCTGTGCCTAATTTAGAATATCCGAGTTCGTATCTGGACTTTACGCGAGATTTCAAGTAAATTACGTCTTACGACGTTATTGACTTTTTCCTTGACTTTTTCCACATACTCTTCTTATACTCCCTCATAACCTAACTCCCTCACAACTCAAACTTCTTCTTCCTCAACAAGTAATCCCCAAAACCTAACCTCCATATTCTTCCAAGCTTAGAATCGTCATAACTCCTTCATTCCTCTCTCAAATTCGCTCTAGTTCGTCTCATTCTTTCCCTCTCATCGTCCTCTATCCGTTTTGGTAATAAAATTACCGTCTTTCTCGCTTTTCAAATTATCTGTCTTTCTCAAGGTGAATTATATTCATCTTTTATTATCTATTTGTAGGTGGTGACCTCCAAGATCCCGACAAAGACTACTTCTTGATTGAAGAGGACGTTGACGCAGAGTGAAGACGCGAAAAGGTAACGGTGAAGGGTTACCCGATATCATTTACGTGTTTTACGTGTTTTCTATGTTAGAAATCGTATTTAGAATAGGATTAGTAATCATAGGAATTGTGTTTGTTGATGATGGTTATTGCTTGTTGATGATTGTTGATAATTGTTGATGTTTGTTGTTAGTAGATGATAGTTACAAATAATTATTGAAGATTTAAGTGATGTTGTGTTGTTCTCGGGTGAACTAGGGTTCCCATCCGGGTGACCGGCCGCCGGTCTGCCGACCGGCTGGGGACGCATCAAAGGTGAAATTGGTGTTTTGATGTTGTGATGTTCCCAGCCGGGTGCCTGGCCGCCGGTCCCACTGACCGGCTGGGAACTCGATGCATTTTTGATGGTTTTTGATTTGTGCATGAGGCGCCAGCCAGGTGCCCGGCCGCCGGTCCCCCTGACCGGCTGGCACCCTGCTGGGGTTATTTCTTATAATTTCTTAAATCTTAAATTTATAATAGTTCGCATGGTTCGTTTATCGTATAAATTTACGTAATGACTTTAAATATTAATGTTTCGAATATATGATATTCAATTCGCTTGTATCGCATGTTTTGTGACGGTTTTTGATATGTCCCACTTTGAGTCGGTTTTTACAAATGTTACGGTTTGAGCACTAATTTTCTATGTGCTTTGTACTCTCATTCCCTTGGCTACCTCCACGTTCGTAAGGCTGGAATGTCGGAACGGGGAGTGTATCCTTACTGCTTAATTGCATGTGTTAGTGGGCATATGACGACGTTGTTGGGAGGCGAACGCTTTGCGTTGATTGACCCGGCCGTCAAATGTTGTGTACTTGCGAGGTGGTGTTATTTGCATGTAGCGTACCGCTTGTTATGAGGCTTGTGCTCTTTTCTGCCTCTTTCGTGAATGTCGACCGAATTTGGGGTACTCGGCGTCTATGATTGACCGAGTCTTGGATGCGAAATGTTTATCGCATGTCGAACCGGAAAATGTGATTTCGGGAGTCTGGCCAGATTTAGACTAGGACCGTATTATTATCGTCGTTCTACCGGAAGGAAATTAGTCTACATATACGAAATGTAGCATCGTGTATGCGTTCAGGGAAATGTCTTATCCCGTGGATGCCTTTTAATCATACTTGCCATGTACACGGTGCTAGTGCGTTTCATTTACCGTGAGAGATGTTGTCAATGTATTGGTATGGTTGGATGGATGATTACATGATTGATTATTCGTGATCATTGGGTGACTTGGCTGTTGGAGTAGGTGTCCTCCACAAAAGTGCGCCACATAATAAATCTTATTATGGAATATAATTGGGATATTTATTGACTATATATATGATTAGTCAGTTGATTAACGTAAATCAATAACGGTTGGCTGACTAGAGTTTGACGTTATTGTCGTTTTACGGCGGTGATCAACTGATCCCTTTCGGTCACACCTAAAGGATGAAATCCAAATAGTAACTAATTATTTGTATACGATACAGTTAATTAGTACATTAAATATATTCGATATGTACGAGAGTTAATTGTTAGAAATTGAGTTGAGAACTCAAATTCGATTAAACTTATTTTACAATTATGCGATATTTGACTAATAAATTTATATCTTATTTTAATATGATTAAATAAGATTTAACTTAGTAATTAATCGTTAAATTACTAAATTAGTTGAGGTTTTGAGATAGAGATAATTAGTTAATTATATTTACAAGGAGTTGTAAAATAAATTAACTAAGCATTGTGGGACCCATTATATATTGATATAATGGTAAAAAAATTACTTAAAATGTTAAGTACATATTATTTATTTAATTGAGTCATATAATTGTTATATGATCAAATTAACACTTAATTATACAAGATAATTAACCATATGATCAATAAGTATTTGTAAGACAAATATCATAAATCAAAATGGACCAAACTAAGGCCATTGTGGCCGGTTGGCTAGTAGTTACAAGGTGATGATTTTTTGTTCATGTTTACACTCCTTAGTTACCTTATGAAAGTGACATAACAAGTAGTAAACAATCATCACTTGTTCTACAACACTCCACTCTAATGCATGTGATCAAATGAACAAAATAAGAGCCCTATTTTGGCTTGTGAAGTCCGGCCAAATGGTCTATAAAATGACCAAGTGTTGCTCATTTTTTATTTACTTCATTTTGTGCTTTGTTTCCTTACTTCTCTAAAAACCTCATATTCTTACTAAAACTCTCAAACACTAATATTTACTAAGTATTACTAGTGTAGTAATATAGTCATAATATTAGTAGAATAATATCTATCTTATTATCTAGTTAATAATAAGGGTAGATTATTTGGGTTAATATTGGTGCAACTTAGAGGAGATCTTCTACTTTGGGATATTTGTATTCCTCCATATGATGCTCAAGATCAACAAGAAGGAGTTCTTGTTGTGACCTTATATTTTCCATACCAATGTGAGGAATTTCTTCTCTTATATAAATGTCTTTATATTTGCATGCATGTTACATAGATCATTAAATACTAAATTAACAAGTAATTTAGCAACTAATTAGAGGAGTCTAATTAAGGTCTATGGACTATCAATTGGTATCAGAGCTAGCTGGTAGCATGCATGTTCATTTTGGACATTTTTATTAAAGTTATAAGATAACTAATAAATCAAAGATTTTGAGTTAAAATATGATTCTGACGAAAATATTTGGTGCTTTGCATGTATACTACTGACCTCAAAAGGTTTGTTGTGGATAAATTTCGTGATTTTAGGGATTAATTTGCATTTATTTTGATATTTTTGGCGTTTTTTTATAAACCGAGTTGTTAAACATGCATTTTATGAGTTAAAAGTTAACTAAAACTAGTTTCATGTTGATTCTGGACATGAAATTTTAATATGATCTCACATGCATTTCTTACATATTGTATGTAAAATTTCGTGAATTTTACTTATGTATTGCATGTTCATTGATTTTTATACGATAAAAGTCGATAATATAAGATTATAATGTTCATAAAATTGAAACGTCCATTTCTGGTCTTGAAAATTTTTTGTACATTTACCATTCTGATGTTGATACTCTTGGTGAAATTTCATAATTTGTTTCACTGTTTTACTATATCTAATGTTTTTATTTGATAAAACCATTAAATACAAAGCTATTTGTTCATAAAATTAATTTAAATTTTTTTGGGCAAATGTTTTTATTTTTATAGTTCCTGGAAATTTTCCAGAATGTACAAAATTTTTGGTTTCAAATTTTATGATGTTTATATTTTATTTTGGTTTTATTTCATAATTGTTATGATTAAACCGTAATATTTAGCAAATAAAATCAAATCAATCTAATTAATGACCAACAAAATTAGTAGTGACTAGTTTTGAGTTCTAAATCAATTTAGTTAATTAGTTTGAATTTAAATGCGATTTAAATGTTGATAGTGATTTTTAATGGTTAAAAATCAATAAATCCCGAAAAAATCGAGCTACAATGAGCATGAATGAATTTAGGACGATTTTGGCATGAATTTTGCAGCAATTTATTTTATTTATGGTTGAATGAATGAATGTCATTTTATTAATAATTTATGCAAATTTTGTACCTAGTATGGCCTAGTTATTTTTAATCGTTATTACCCGTAATGTAAGGGAATAACGGTTTGGTTGTAATTTTATTGCGATCTCGTATCGCCGGTTTGTATAATTTTAATAATTTCATTTCATAGAATAAATGTATAATAGGAATTTGTATATTTGTATATTTGTAATTATTTTTAAGAAGACCGGTGACTCCCTCAAGACGGTGCCATTTTGGAAGGTGTTCCAAGTGAAGAGGCAAGGGACCAAGGAGTTGGTTTCTGAATTTGTAACTATCTAGTTAATTTTGAATTAGCTAGGTGGCCATACTAGGATTTTATTGTTGCTTGGTTGCTTGCTTTATTCCGCTCATGCCAAAATCGTCACACATGCATTTAATTTACCGTTATTGTCAATTCAACGTTATTCACAATTCACCGACTTAGTTCACTTATAGAGAATTAATAACTAAATTGACAAGATCTCTCACATATTTAAAAATTGAGATTAGCTTACCAATTAATAACACCTAGGCAGTCCCTGTTTCATTAGGGTTAACACGCTCGTGGGTCCAATTTTTACCTTAGGGTAAGTTGTAGGGTGATACGATCACAAGCTTAAAACTTGGATTGGACTCCTCAACGAAGAAAGCGTGTTCTCGGGCTAGGAGGATGGATTTAGTTGAAGACTACGTAAACCACAAAGAGTGGTCCAGTAAGGGTTAGAATAGTCATAATAACGAGAGTTTACCATTTCTAAATGAAAGGTAGCATGCGATGACTATTTTTTATTTAAAAATGGGTCTTGGAATCATTTAGATAATTTAGTGAGAGGTCATTATATGAATGCTAAACTTGTTAAAATATTTTTCAAGTAAATTAACAATGAATGTTTATATATTTCTTTTTGTTGTAGTTACAATATTCGCATAATGTCAACATCATCAAACGTTGCAACCTTGGGTAGAGACTCATGGTTGAGGTCCGTCATGGACAAGTGTGTCCTTAAGGATGACGGAAGTAACTTCGTTGAATGGGAGTCAACGATCAAGAGCGCCGCGTTATCCGATAACGTGCTTCGCTACTTGGGTGAAGAGCCCCCCACCGAACCCGCGCCAAGATCGTCCGCGGTGGTTCGGGCCGAATATGACCTTTATTTGAAGGTTGCTAATGACGTCAAGAATGTCTTGATTTGGTCAATCTCACCCAAACTCAAACTCCAATTGATATCACTCGATGCATATGCGATATTCACGAGGATCACGTCGATGTTTTCGCAAGCCCCTCAAATTCTCCAATATGAGGCGGCTACGAAATTCTTTGACACCAAGCTTCAAAGGTGCCAAAAGGTTGGCCCACACGTGCTCAAAATGGTTGAGCACGCGGACACCTTAGAGCGTCTAGGGTGCAAAATTCCGAAGAATTTGGTGGTGGGTAAGATCCTTCATTCACTCTCACATAAGTTCACCCAATTTAGGGTGAACTATAACATGAATGGCATGGACAAGAGTTTCCATGAACTCCATGCACTCCTCACCCAAGCTGAGAGAGACATGGAGGCTAGTGGGAGTGAACCCAAGGATGTTCTTTCCATGAAAATGAAGAACATGAACCTTGGGGTAAGGAAGGACAAGGGAAAGGGTAAGACTCTTTTCAAGAAATCCGGCAAGGGAAAGGCAAAGGTCTTTTATAAGGCCAAACCCAAAGTCCACAAACACGCGGAGGCGGATTGCTATTATTGTAATGGCAAAGGGCATTGGAAACGCAATTGCCCCAAGTACTTGAAAGACAAGAAAGACGGTTGTGTGACAACGTCAGGTAAACTTCTTTCATCACTCTATATGATAGATATTAACTTTGCTAGTACATCTTCTTGGGTATTTGATACCGGTTGTTGTTCTCACCTTTGTAATAATGTACAGGGGCTGAAGGACGCGCAAGCACTAGCCAAGGGTGACGTGCACCTACGCATGGGAAATGGAGCTAAGGTAGCCGCAGTTTCCGTGGGCACCTACGTTCATCTTTTGCCTAATGGTTTAGAGTT